>JAJOOJ010013638.1:0-36304 GCA_029582625.1 Solanum boliviense | reverse complement strand
GAGTATGTCATCAATGTTTAAACAGTATGGTCTCTATATATACCATCAATGTTTAAGCAGTATGACTTTCCCGAGTCATCAATGATCATATTAAAATATGGTTTTGATATGTTCTTTTTAGAAAGAGTTTTCAAGAGCCTTTGGGCTAAGTTTTGAGTAATTATCTCAACTAAAGAAAGATGTGTTTAAAACAATAATGAGCTAAAGTATTTTTGGGAGTAGTCTTGAGCACCGAATTGGGGGAGTGTTCAAAGAACTCACAGCCCCCATAGAACCATGTTGCCAAACATGGGATTTGACGGGTCATACTTTTAGATGATCACGTAAAGTTAAGCTAGTGGATCCACTAAGTTAAAGTTAAAGTAAGGTCGTCTATCACGACAAGGTATAGGATGGTCCTTGGGCAACGTGAGGTAAAATGTTGTATCACTACTTAAGCATGTAGTGGTGGCTATCGGTTAGAGAAACTCCCACAGGAAAAATTGCATGGCTCCTCGAGGGGTTCTGCTTAGTATGGATGGGGGTATGGGACTTCATTCATGCATTGCACAAGTAGACTTTGAGAGGAAGCATGGTATTTTTCATGATATTATTAATATGATTTTTGATGTTATGTTTTAAATAGTTTTGCAAGCTTTATATATATTGCATGTGTCTTATTGCTTTATATTGAGTTCAGTTATTCATGAGTTGAACAGAGCCTTGGTAAGTTCTCTTTTGTATCCATTTCAAGCTTAAGTTGTTGTTTAGCTGTTCAGCTCGCATACTCGTACATTCAATGTACTGATGTTTGTTGGCCTGTATCTTATGACGATGCAGACACAGGTACCCAGGATTATCATCCAGCACGTCGTTGATCCAGCTGAGCACTCCAGAGTTAGTGGTAAGCCTCCTTGTTTTCCAGAGGACTCTGTTATTTTGTGTTCTTAGTTTTGTTTGTTTAGGATGTTGTGGGGTCTGTCCCAACATCCATCTCAGTATTTTAGAGGCTTCATAGACAGTTAGTCAGTTAGTTAGTTTTGAGTCTCTCATCTATGTATATATGTAAATATTCTATTTTGGGACTCGAGTTGCCTTTTAGGCCAGATTTTATCAGTTAAGTTGTTTTATATCCTTGCATTGCATGGAGTTATTTTGTTGAGTTAGGTTTATGTTGAGTTAAGAAAGCCAGGCCAAGGGTTCACTTGGGGCCAGCAATGGTCTTCGAGTTCCAGCCACGTCCAGGGTGTAGGCTCGGGGCGTGACAGAATCATATGATGACTTGTGAAATGCAGTAATATTAATTTTATTCAATCCTTATGATGTAAGTGCATTTATCCTATAATGATTTGTGTAGGTTGAGTCTTGAACTCCTAATGAAAGTTTGTATCTCGTATGTGTGGGTTGTCAAATTATAGGAGCATCCTTGACAGATTTCACCTATGTGAGTGTGAAAGTAGGCCGCTTTCTATGAGAATGAGCTTCTTCTCAAAAACACTCATGAAATCGGGATAACACAAGACCGTAATGTGCTGGCTAAAACAACTTATGTCAACACCTTGATTATTGTGTGTAAGCAGTTATACTTTATTTCCCTCAAGCAGTCATGGTTCAAGTTTGAGAACACTACTGACTCTGGAGTAAATGTTATTGTTTTAATAAGTGAAGGTTCAATGCAGAACACACCTTCATTATGCATAATAGTCTCCCTTCAACTAAATTGGTGAACTCTCTTATTTTAATAAAATGAGTGGGGGAATGTTGGTGTATTATGCATTTTATTATTAAAATAAAATATTAAGTGCATAAGCTAGTGGATATAAATTGGATAGAAGGCCCAAAATAGTCCCTCATCGTTGGGTTAAGACTCAAAGTCATCCTTGAGTTTTCACATGGAGCACTAAGAGTCCCTCATGTTTGAAATATTGGTGCACTTTTGGTCTTCCCCTAAATTTTTGCCTATTTTTTAACATTAATTTTGTTCATAATTTTATGTAAGGAATGTCTCATCATCTTTTTATATATTTAGTAGAAATAATAACTCTATGTGAGAGAAGGTGAGAAGAAGAACACCTTGTTATGTTCAGTATAAATATTACTACAGGTAAACTAAGAACATTTTAACATATGACATTGCAAGAAAAAAAATTGTATTATTGCACGTGAAATGTTGTGATGAGTAGTATAATTGGGTTGTTGTATTCTGGAGGGGACAAGTCAAGAGTATTACTGTTGGATCGATGCAGTTATGCCGCAGTGGGCTTGAATCTCCTTAAAGAGAACGAGATATCTGCGCCTCAACCTAAAGATTTGTTTATACATTTTTGTTCATATTATTTCAACTGTAATTTGTTATATTTGTGGTATATTACACCAATAATTTTTAATAACAACAAATTAAGGGATAATTATAATTTATATTGGAAAAATCTTTTTGGCCAAAAAATTTGGCCAGAATGGGTTTTTTTTTATGTTATTTTACCTTTTAAAACATTTTTACCCTTTTAACTTTAATATCTTTAACTAAAAAATGGAAAAAAGATTAGTTCATTTTAAAATAAAAAAATATTATAATTTTTTTTAATTTCTGGCCAAACTTTTTGGTCATTTAGCACTTCCCAATTATATTATGTCGGACTGGTTATTGATAGCGGAAACAACAAAAACACAATCATATAGATCAAATGTGAAATCTGCACTAATAATTATTAAACTTTAATAAATTCGAAGTGTCATACCCAAAAATATGAACTCTTGTAATTAAGAGTAGTTTCATTCTTGAATAAATCTCCCACCTTAATAATACATACAAAAAATGAAAAATCTCAATCAGAATAATAATGAAGGACAATATAATGTTTCTCAAGATTTATTTTCTAAAATATATAATTAAGAAAAAAATAAAGGAAAAAAGGAAAGAAATTTAAGAATCCCTTGATATTGTTCTTTGACACTGAAATATAGAGGAGATTGATAAAGCCCTTTGAGCAGAAGTATTCAAAACACGTAATCAAACTTCTTCTATAATTGTGGTATCCGAGCTAGTTTTCAAACACCTTAACTAATTTCACACGAATACTTGTCATTTCCCACCAACCACAGAAAACCACAAGTAGCAGGTTACTCTGTCCACCAATATACACGTGCTTTTGTTTCTTTTATGTCTTAGTGAATCCGTTTGAACTCAGTGTGCAGCTAACCATATAAATTCTTGCCCACAAATTGTTTGACGTTTTGCCTCAATGAATTTTTGTTAATTGTTTTAAAATGGAAAATTCTCCTGTTGTGTTGCAATTACATTTTTCTTTGCGGGTTTCCAAATGGCATAAAAGTGTGACACCATGGATGTGTTCCGTATTGAAAGTAGGAAATTAAGTTCTACTGGTGACATTTCACATTAATTTTTCCCTCCCTCATCCCCCATAGCCCTACTAATATGAATGATTATGCCATTCTAATCTTGATATAGTTTCAATAGCCAAATTGATAAAGCCCTTTGAGTATAAGTATTCCGAACACATAATCACGTTTTTTCTATAATCATGGTATCCAAGCTAGTTTTAAAGCACATTGCACACAGTACTTGTCATTTCCCACCAACCACAACAAACCATAAGTATCATGTCACTTTGTCCACAAATAGACATGTGTTTTTGTTTCTTTTATTTCTTAGTGAATCCGTTTGAAACTCAGTGTGCAGCTGACCATATAAATGCTTGCCCACAAATTGTTTGATGTTTTTTCTCAATGAATTGGTCTATAACACTGAGATGGTTGTTGGGACAGACCCCGCAACATCCTAATAAAACAAAACTAAGAGAACAAAATAACCGAGTCCTTTGGAATGCAAAGAGGCTCACCACTGACTCTGGAGTGCTCAGCTGGATCAACGGCGTGCTGGATGCTGTTCCTGGGTACCTGCGTCTACATCATCATAAGATGCAGGCCAACTGGCATCAGTACATTGAATGTACAAGTATGCGAGATGGAAAGCTAAACCACAACTTAAGCTTGAAAGGAGTACAAGAGAACACTTACCTTAGCTCTGTTCGACTCATGAATGACTGAACTCAAAAGTAAAGCAATAAGACACGTGCAATACATAAAGCTGGTAAAACATTATAAACAACTTAGTTCGTTAAGGATAAAGCAATAACAAACTCAACTTTACTTATATAAAAGTAATATAACTTTAGTGGGAGATTTTGTAACCGACAACCACCACTATGAGCCTTAGTGATGATACAACGTTTTACCTCATGATGCCCAAGGACCATCCTATACCTTGCCGTGAAATAGGACCTTGCTTTACTTAGTAGATCCACTAGCTTAACTTTCGTGATCATCTAAAACGAATGACCCATCAAGTCCCATGTTGGCTACATGGTTCTTATGGAGAGTTGAGTTAATATGAACTCGCGTCCCCAATTCGGTGCTCAATACTACTCCCAAAAATACTTTGGCTCATAAGTGTTTTAAACACATCTTTCTTTAGTTTGAGATAATTGCTCAAAGCTTAGACCAAAGGCTCTCCTGGAAAACATAGTTCCTTTCTAACTCAAATGTAAAAACATTTATAAACTTCTTTGGGAATACTTAGTTCCCTTATAACTTTTGAGAAAATGAACTCAACTCTATACTCTTTACTTAACTTGAAACTCTATACTTTTTACTTAACTTGAAACTCTATACTCTTTACTTAACTTGAAACTTGAGCCTTAAAACGAAGTTAAAACGTTCAATAAAGACTCTTGAAAAAACTTTAAAGACTTGTTTTGACTTACCTCTTAACTTCTAAGCTTGACTCTAACTTCACTTGACTTTGATCCTAACTTTCCTCGAATTGGATTACAGATTCAAGGGTAATGATCTCATGTTTATGGATGAGTTCGGGATGTCTAGATCTACCTTAGAGTGTTGAAAACAACTATAAAACATAGGTACATTGCCAAGGAACATGTATGAAAATATGGGGAAGGAATGGGAAGGATTGACGTCTTTGGCGCTCTGAGTGGCGCGGGGCGCCAGCCCTCAAAGCTCAGAAGGCCTGGTGGGGCGCTCTTTATGGTGCGCCGCCCCAAGGGTGGAAGCTCAGAATCCTTTTTGGGGAGCGCTGGTTGGCGCGACGCCCTAGACTTTTTCCCTAAAAATCCGCCTTTTCTCCTATGTTTTTCCAACTCTAAACCTTCTGAACTTTAAAGGTTCCAGCCCCAAACACTTAGAATCATAAAACCCCTTAATATACAACAGATTCAACTCGAAATCACAACTGGAATCATGCACCAAACCAACAAGAAACTTCAACAACACAACCACAACTTCAACAAACACAACCACAAACTTCAACAAACACAACCAATTTTTTCTCGGAATTAAAACGAGTTTGGCATGTTGGGGAATGAACCAACCCAACTCTATGATCTCACATACCTTAATAGGGATCACCCCCGATGAAAACCACGACGATCTTGACGAATCCTTGCTTCTTCTTCTCTTTCTCCTCTTCTTTCTCTCTTCTCTCAAAAGCCCTAACTCTTACTTTAAAAAGGAAAAAACTGATTTAAAATCAGTCTAAAACCTTAATATAACCAAAAGAAATGGTTAAATAAAAGACCAAAATACCCTTACAAATTCGGACTAAACTGCCTTGTGCCAGCAGCCTAAGTTTCAAAGGGCATAACTCACTCATACGAACTCGGAATCGAGCAAACTCGGCGGCGTTGGAAAGATTATTCCAATATCTTTCCAAAAATAACTGGAAATTCACCTAACTCATCCTGATCTAGGAGTTATGACTGCTCAAATTTGACCAAATCTCATTTTTTTTCCATACTTCACCAAATTCCATATTTTGAATTCTTTCCAAAAATGACTATTTCCAATTTCCAGCTTCTTCATAGTTATTTCAACTTACATGATGTTAAAATATCTCCCCCTTGGGAACATTTGTCCTCGAATGAGATTACTCTTACTAGGCTAAGTTGTAACATCAACTCAAACACCCAACAAACAATCATGCAAACAACAACAACAACATGCTTACTATAATTTAACGAGAACTAAGAAGGAAATTAGTACCTTGATCTGCATTTCCTCCGGATTCAAAGAGATATGGATATCTCTTCTTCATGTCCTCTTCGGCTTCCCAAGTAGCTTCCTCAACAAATTGGTTCCTCCAAAGGACCTTGACTGATGCTACATCTTTCGTTCTCAACCTATGAACTTGGCGATCTAAAATCTGAACAGGAATCTCCTCATAAGATAAGCTATCCTTGATCCTAATACTTTCAGTTGGTAGGATCAATGAAGGATCGCCTATGCACTTCTTCAACATAAAGATATGAAATACCGGATGAATCGCTGCTAATTCCTGTGGTACCTCCAACTCATAAGCAACATTGCCAATCCTTTTGGCTATGCGGTAAAGTCCAATATACCGGGGACTAAGTTTCCTCTTCTTACCAAACCTCATAACCCTCTTCATGGGTGAAACTTTCAAATATACCCAATCATCTACTTCAAACTCCAACGCCCTTCTCCTAACATCAGTGTAGGATTTTTGACGACTCTGTGCCGTTTTCAACCTCTCTTGAATCACTTTCACCTTCTCCATAGCTTGGTGAACTAAATCTGGTCCTATCAACCCTGCTTCACCAGCTTCAAACCATCCAATAGGAGATCTATATCTTCTCCCATAAAGAGTTTCATATAGAGCCATCTGGATGCTAGAGTGATAATTGTTGTTGTAGGCAAACTCAATGAGAGGTAGGTGCTCATCCCAACTCCCTTTGAAATCGATTGCACAAGCCCTCAACATATCTTCTAAAGTCTAAATAGTGCGCTCTGCTTACCCATCAGTCTGAGGATGAAATGCAGTACTTAAGTTCACCTTCGAACCCAAGCCTTTCTGAAAAGATTTCCAGAATTGTGCAGTAAACTGTGCACCTCTATCTGAAATAATGGAGACTGGGACTCCATGAAGTCGCACTATCTCTTCAATATATAACCTGGCATAATCTTCTGCTGAATGGGTAGTCTTTACCAGTAGAAAATGGGTTGACTTTGTCATTCTGTCGACAACTACCCAAATAGAATCATGTTGTCTGTGAGACCTTGGCAACCATGTGATGAAATCCATATTGATCATCTCCCACTTCCATTCCGGAAGTTCTATCTTCTGAGCCAAACCACCGGGCCTTTGGTGTTCAACTTTCACTTGCTGGCAATTTGGACATTTAGCAACAAATTCAGCAATGTTTTTCTTCATGCTATTCCACCAATAAACTTCTCTCAAGTCATGATATATCTTTGTGGAACCCGGGTGAATGGAATATCTAGAGCTATGAGCTTCCTCCATAATCTTCTCTTGGAGTCCCTCCACCATAGGTACACACAATCTACCTTGATATCTCAATACACCATCTCCCCCTTGTTCAAAAGCTAATATTTTTTGCTTTTGAACATTTTCCTTCAACTCAAGCAAAATGGGATATTGGTCTTGTTTCTCTTTCCCTTCTGACACTAATGATGCCTCGGCCCCGCTCGTCACTTCTATTTCTCCTTCTGCGGAATCTATAAGTCTGACTTCTAGGTGTGTCAGTCTGTGCATATCTTTTGCTAACTCTCTCTTTCCTTCTTCAATATGGGCGGTCCTACCCATAGACAACCTGCTTAAAGAATCAGCAACAACATTAGCCTTACCTGGGTGGTAAAGAAAACTCAGGTTATAATCCTTGAGTAATTCTAACCACCTCCCCTGTCTGAGATAAAGCTCTTTCTGAGTGATCACATATTGAAGACTCTTGTGATCAGTAAATACATCAACATGCACACCATACAAGTAATGATGTCATATCTTCAAAGCGAATATTACAGTAGCCAACTCTAAGTCATGGATTGGGTAGTACTTCTCATGAACCTTCAACTGTCTGGAGGCATAAGCTATAACCTTTCCATTCTGCATTAAGACACAACCCAAACCAACACTAGATGCATCACAATACACCACAAAACCTTGAGTACCTTCTGGTAAAGTCAAAACTAGAGCAGTAATCAACCTCTTTTTCAATTTCTAAAAGCTTTTCTCACAAGCTTCAGACCATTGAAAATTCACTTTCTTCTGAGTCAACTTGGTCAAAGGAGATCCAATAGACGAGAACCCCTCAACAAACCTTCTATAATAGCCAGCTAAACCCAAGAAACTCCTAATTTCAGTTGGAGACGTGGGTCTAGGCCAATTCTGTACTGCCTTAATTTTCCGAATATCAACTTTAATACCATCACCAGACACAATGTGGCCTAAGAATGCCACGAACTCAAGCCAAAACTCACACTTAGAGAACTTGGCATACAACTCATTATCTTTCAAAGTCTGAAGAACTTTTCTAAGATGACTAGCATGATCTTCTTCATTCCTTGAATAGATTAGTATGTCATCAATGAAGACGATAACAAACATATCTAAATAAGGTTTGAATACTGTATTCATAAGGTCCATGAATATTGCCCGGTGCATTGGTCAAACCAAAAGACATGACCAAAAACTCATAATGACCATATCTGGTTCTGAAAGCTGTCTTTGGAATATCACATTCCTTTACTCTTAATTGGTGATATCCTAATCTGAGGTCAATTTTTGAAAAATAGGTGGCACCCTGAAGTTGATCGAAAAGATCATCAATCCTCGGAAGAGGGTACTTATTCTTGATGGTAACCTTATTCAACTGGCGGTAATCTATACACATCCTAAGGGAACCATCTTTCTTTCTCACAAACAAGACCGGAGCGCCCAAAGGTGAGACACTTGGTCGAATGAAACCCTTATCTAAGAGATCTTTCAACTGCTCTTTCAACTCTTTCAACTCTGTTGGTGCCATTATACATGGCGGAATAGAGATTGGGCGAGTATCTATAATGAGGTCTATGCCGAAATCTATTTCTCTCTCAGGAGGAATTCCGGGTAGGTCATCAGGAAAAACTTCTGGAAACTTTCTTACTATAGGAACAGACTGAATATGAGGTATCTCAACACTAGAGTCATTAACTCAGACTAAGTGATAGACACAACCCTTCGAAACTAACTTTCTCGCCTTAAGGTACGAAATGAAACGACCATTAGGCACTGCGGAACTACTACTCCACTCTATGACTGGCTCATTCAGAAACTGAAACTTGATCACTCGAGTTCTGCAATCTAATGATGCATAACAGGCATGAAGCCAATCCATACCTACAATGACATTGAAATCTACCTTGTCTAACTCAACCAAATTAGCCATGGTGCTCTTGTGATTGATAGAAATGGGACAATCACGATAAACTCTTTCTGCTAGAATAGACTCCCTAACAGGTGTAAAAACACAAAAAGGGTTCACAACGTCTTTCAAGAAGAACATCAAACTTATTTGCAACATAAAGAGTTACAAAAGATAAACATGCTCCTGGGTCTAGCAAATCATACACATCAAAAGCAAAGACTTTGATCATACGAGTGACAACATTTGGAGAGTTCTCTTGCTCATGGCGACTGGTGATTGCATAGAGGCAGTTTGCTCCTCCGTCGGTACCAGAAGTAGCTCATTTAGGTGTCGTCCTGCCTGGGGGAGCAACTGATGAAGATTGGGCCCTACTGCCCAGATTTACACTACCTTGCTTATTCTTAGGGCACTCCTTCATGAAGTGACCCTCTTGTCCACACTTAAAACACCCTGTCTGGCCATCACGACATTTACCTGGGTGGGTTCTACCACACCTAGCACAAGTAGGGAACAAACTACCTCCTTGTACCACACTACTTGAAGACTGCGCTGGTCTAGCCTTGAAATCCTTCGAATTCTGACCATTATGTTCACCTATGTATCTGGGTGCAGGTGCTCTAGCAGATGATGGAGCAAGTCCCTTTTGCCTTTGCTGAAAGGATGAACGGTTTGCATTACCTTTCTGCTGCCTGGACTCACTACCGGTTTTAGCTTTCTTATTTCTGAACTATTCTCTATCCCCCAGCTTCTCTTCTTCATCCTGCTGCACATAAACCATCAACCTTGATATGTCCATGTCCCCAATAAGAATTGCAGCCCTACCTTCCTTACTCGACAGACGAGACAGCCCAGCAACAAACAAACTCATTCTACTCCTCATGTTCACAACCATCTCCGGAGCATAACGGGACAATTGGGTGAACTTCAACCCGTACTCATGAACACTCATAGACTCCTGCTTAAGTGTGAGGAACTCACGTACCTTGGCCTCTTTCAATTCTCGAGGAAGTAAACGCCCCAAGAAAGCTTCCTCAAAACAGGCCCAACTCGCAGGTGGTGCACTTTCAGCTC
The DNA here is from genome assembly GCA_029582625.1 of Solanum boliviense. Taxonomy (NCBI): domain Eukaryota; kingdom Viridiplantae; phylum Streptophyta; class Magnoliopsida; order Solanales; family Solanaceae; genus Solanum; species Solanum boliviense. The sequence continues at coordinate 25,997 of JAJOOJ010013638.1, read as the reverse complement.
TGCCCCCATTCTATTGGTCGAACCAAGTTCTAGCAACATCCTTCAATTGATATGTAGCTAGTTCAACCCGCTCAAAAATCTTATTCAGCTCCTCAATGAAGTTCTATGGATCCTCAGTAGTGCTCGAACCCATGAAACTCGAAGGATTCATCCCCAAGAACTCATGAATCCTTGAAGTGTCAGTTCATTAATGTTGAACTCCCCTTTGTTGACCCATCTGGTTAGATACAGCTTGACTCAGTATCCTAATTACCTCTCTAAACTCAGCATTAGTAACTTCCCCTTGATGTTCCACTTCAGGTGCATAAGGTAACTCTTGCTCCTCAACATAACGTCTAGGAAGATGCCCACTGCCAACTCTTCGTGGAGGCATGATTATCTGAAAACACGCGCAAGCACGAATTAAAAAGAAACATTTTAGAGATACTCTAACGCACGAGATGAGTGTGAAAGAAGTGAGAAATCTTCCTAAATATTACAGCCTCCTAGTTATAGATGTGGCGCGCTTCACACTGATAACTAGGACTCTACAGACAAGGCTTCATAGACTCCCTATGACTCTTGAACTCTGGGCTCTGATATCGAGTTTGTCACGCCCCGAGCCTACACCCTGGGTGGGACCGGCACTCAAAGACCATTGCTGGCCCCAAGCGAACCCTTGGCCCGGCTTACTTATCTCAGCGGAAAACTTAACTCAACAGAATAACTTCATGCAATGAAAGGTCATAAAACAACCCAACTGATAAAATTTTGGCCAACAAGGCAACTCGAGTCTCAAAATAGAATATTTATATATATACATAGATGAGAGACTCAATACTAACTAACTGACTGACTGTCTATGATGCCTCTATATCACTGAGATGGATGTTAGGAAAGACCCTACAACATCCTAATAAAACAAAACTAAGAGAACAAAATAACTGAGTCCTCCATAATGCAAAGAGGCTCACCACTGACTCTGGAGTACTCAGCTGGATCAACGGCATGCTGGATGCTGATCCTGGGTACCTGCGTCTGCATCATCATAAGATGCAGGCCAACTGGCATCAGTACATTAAATGTACGAGTATGCGAGATGGAAAGTTAAACCACAACTTAAGCTTGAAAGGAGTACAAGAGAACACTTACCTTAGCTCTGTTCGACTCATAAATGACTGAACTCAAAAGTACAGCAATAAGATACATCTAATACATAAAGCTTGTAAAACATTGTAAACAACTTAGTTCGTTAAGAATAAAGCAATAACAAACTCAACTTTACTTATATAAAAGTAATATAACTTTAGTGGGAGATTTTTTAACCGAAAACCACCACTATGAGCCCTAGTGATGATACAACACTTTACCTCACGTTGCCCAAGGACCATCCTATACCTTGCCGTGATATAAGACCTTTGCTTTACTTAGAGGATCTACTAGCTTAACTTACGTGATCATCTAAAAAGAATGACTCATCAAATCCCATGTTGACTACATGGTGCTTATGGAGGGTTGAGTTAATATGAACTCGCGTCCCCAATTCGGTGCTCAATACTACTCCCAAAAATATTTTGGCTCATAAGTGTTTTAAACACATCTTTCTTTAGTTTGAGATAATTTCACAAAGCTTAGCCCAAAGGCTCTCTTGGAAAACATAGTTCCTTTCTTACTCAAATGTAAAAACATTTATATACTTCTTTGTGAATAGTTAGTTCCCTTATAACTTTTGAGAAAATGAACTCAACTCTATACTCTTTACTTAACTTGAAACTCTATACTCTTTACTTAACTTGAAACTTGAGCCTTAAAACGAAGTTAAAACATTCAATAAAGACTCTTGAAAAAACTTTAAAGACTTGCTTTGACTTACCTCTTAACTTCTAAGCTTGAATCTAACTTCACTTGACTTTGATCCTAACTTTCCTCGAATTGGATTACAGATTCAAGGGTAATGATCTCATGTTTATGGATGAGTTCGGGATGTCTAGATCTACCTTAGAGTGTTGAAAACAACTATAAAACATAGGTACATTGCCAAGGAACATGTATGAAAATATGGGGAAGGAATGGGAAGGATTGGCGTCTTTAGCGCTCTGAGAGGCGCGGGGCGCCAGCCCTCAAAGCTCAGAAGGCCTGGTGGGGCGCTCTTCATGGTGCGCCGCCCCAAGGGTGGAAGCTCAGAATCCCTTTTGGGGCACGCTGGCTAGCGCGACGCCCCAGCCTTTTTCCCCGAAAATCCGACTTTTCTCCTTTGTTTTTCCAACTCTAAACCTTCTTAACTTCAAAGGTTCCAGCCCCAAACACTTAGAATCATAAAACCCCTTAATATACAATAGATTCAATTCGAACTCACAACCAGAAACATGCACCAAACCAACAAGAAACTTCAACAATACAACCACAACTTCAACAAACACAACTACAAACTTCAACAAACACAACCAATCTTTTCTCGGAATTAAAACGAGTTTGGCGTGTGGGGGAATGAACCAACCCAACACTATTATCTCACATACCTTAATAGGGATCACCCCCGATGAAAACCACGATGATCTTGACGAATCCTTGCTTCGTCTTCTCTTTCTCCTCTTCTAGCTCTCTTCTCTCAAAAGCTCTAACTCTTACTTTAAAAAGGAAAAACTGATTTAAAATCAGTCTAAAACCTTAATATAACAAAATAAATGGTTAGAGAAAAGACCAAAATACCCTTACAAATTCAGAATCGAGCAAACTCAGCGGCGTTGGAAAGATCATTCCAAGAGCTTTCCAAACGTAACTGGAAATTCACCTAACTCATCCTGAGCTAGGAGTTATGACTGCTCAAAGTTGACCAAAAACTCATTTTTTTTCCGTACTTAACCAAATTTCCAGATTTTGAATTCTTTCCAAAAATGACTATTTCCATTTTCCAGGTTCTTCATAGTTATTTCAACTTACACGATGTTACAGGGGCGTGCTGGCTAGCGCGGCGCCCCACCCCCATTTCCCAGATTTTGATGAATTTCCTTGGTCGTTTTTCAAGTCTAAACTCAATTGGGTCTTTCCCCAAACACTTAGATTCGAGTACATAACCAAAATATGCAAGAATCTACCCAAAACGACATCTAATTTCAGGAATTAAACTCAAGAACTCCTCAACAACTTCAACAATCAAGAACCCAATAGAAACTTCAAACAAATCCATCAGAACTCAATTTCAATGCTTTCAAGAACATAATTTCGCTGAATAAATCATGATTGGTGTGTAGGTGAACTAACCCAACGCTATGTGATCTCACATACCTTGTAGGGATCACCCCTTGACAAAATCCACAAGCAATTCTTCAAGAACTTGACAATTTCCTTGCTTCTCCTTCTCTTTTCTCCTCTTCTTTTCTCTTCTCTCAAAACCCTAACTTGTTTTTCGAAAGAGTAAACTAAATCCAATCAGTTTAGACCCCAACTAAATTACCAAAAATGAAACTAATTAGTTGGGCGGTGAAAAGACCATAATGCCCTTCTAAAATCCGGTTTTGACTTTCCTTATCTAGACAGCCCAACTTCAAATGGACATATCTCACTCGTACGAACTTAGAATTGAGTAAACTCGGAGGATTTGGAAAGAAAATTCAAAGATATTTCCTACTGTATCTTGTAGCACACCTAAATCATCCTGAGCTAGGAGTTATGGTCGTTTGAAGTTGACCCAAAACTTATAATTAAACTTGATTTTGTCGAATTTCCAGATTTTCATTCTTTCCAAAAATGACTCTTTCTAATCAAGTTACGGGATGTTACATTTTCTTTAAGCAATAGAAACATCTTAATCAATAAAATAGGTATATCTAAATCATGAGTTTAAAGTGTGGTCGAATTAATGTCAAACTCAATATCTTCCGGCATGATGGAATCATGCAAGAAACTAATAGAAAAATGCATGCTAGTTTCTTGGACTGTAGATCCTTATAATTGCATAGAACTTATTTTACAGAAATTAAAAAAGATAGACTAGATACCAAAAGTTTGGGAGAATACAAAATTATTCGCACAATCTATTTACAATCATGTTACTGTCTTGAAGCTTTTAAGAAACATTTGTCCGGTTGAACTTGTAAAGTCTTCAAACATAAGGTAAATTTTGCCCTTTTTGCCTCAAGAAAACATTGTATCATAGAACCACTTAATTAGGATGTTTTTTTTTCTTTTGATTGGTGTACCCCAATCTTGTTTTCTAAAGATGAGGGTGAAAAATAGTTAATTAAGTAGAATTCAAGATTGAGGTACACCAATTAGAGGACTGAAACCGCCTAATTAAGTGTTCTTTCTAGTATATAATATTTTATCAATAACAAAACTGCACAATTGACGTTATCTTAGAAGACTTTACAAGCTCATTGGCAAGCATATCTTAGAAGCTTTAGAACTGTAGCATGTCTGTAAATAAATTGTGCCAATGTTTTTGCCTTCTTCAATCCTATCTATCTTCATTAATTTTTGTAACATAAGTTCGATGCGATGGGAATCATCTGCATTCCAAAAACTTATTTTGTGTTTTTCCATTTGTTTCTTTCCTACTTTTATCATGTTGTTAGACATCGAATATGCAACTATAAGGACCACAATTTCAATTGCTTATTTAGATATACCCCTTTTTCGTTGGGCAATATGTATATTTGATTCAGACAATGCTTTGTTTCTCCTAGAACATATCATCAAATTAGGTTTATCCAAATACCCAATAGTCTCCCCAAAAAAAGCATCCAAACACATTTTAATATTCATGTACATTCCAAAGGTTAGAGGTTAAAAAAGTGGCACTCGGTACTAGTTCAACTGCAAATATGACCTTAGAGGGGGAGACCACTATAGGAGGGTGACAAGGGGTCATGAGACACAAAGTTAGAAATAGGATGTTTGATAAAAGATCCGACTCCTTTTCTTTAAGCAATAGGAATATCTTAATCAATGAAATAGGTATATCTAAATAATGAGTTTAAAATGTGGTCGAATTAATGTCAAACTCAAAATCTTTCGGCATGATGGAATCATGCAAGAAACTAATGGAAAAATGCATGATAGTTTCTTGGACCGTAGATCCGTATAATTGCATAGAACTTATTTTACAACAATTAGCAAAGATAGACTAGACACCAAAAGTTTGGGAGAATCCAAAATTACTCACACAATTTATTTACAATCATGTTACTGTTCTAAAGCTTTTAATAAACGTTTGTCCGGATTAACTTGTAAATTCTTCAAAGATAAGGTAAATTTTACCCTTTTTGTCTATAGAAAACATTGCATCATAGAACCACTTAATTAGGTTATTTTCTTTTTTGATTGGCGTACCCCATTCTTGTTTTCTATAAGTGAGGTAAAAAATGGCTAATTAAGTAGAATTCAAGATTGAAGTATGCCAATTTGAGGACTGAAACCGCCTAATTAAGTGTTCAGTTTAGTATATAATATTTTATCGATACAAAAATTGCACAATTGACGTTATCTGGGAGACTGTACAAGCTCATTGGAACAAGCATCTCTTAGAAGCTTTAGGACTGTAGAATGTCTGTAATTAAATTGTACCAATGTTTTTGCCTTCTTCAAAACTTCTGGTATCCAATCTATCTATGTTAATTTCGGTAACATAAATTCAATGCGATGGGAATCATCTACATTCCAAAAAATTATTATGTGTTTTTCCATTGGTTTCTTGCCTACTTTTATCATGTAGTTAGATATCATGTATGCAACTATTAAGACCATAGTTTCAATTGCTTATTTGGATATACCCCTTTAATAAAAGATCTGACTCATTTTCTTTAAGAAATAGGAATATCATAATCAGTGAAATAAGTATGTCTAAATCATGAATTTAAACTGTGGTCGAATTAATAACATACTCAATTTCTTTCAGCATGATGGAATCATGCAAGATACTAATGGAAAAAATGCATGATAGTTTCTTGGACTGTAAATCCTTATAATTGCATAAAACTTATTTTATAGCAATTAACAAAGATAGACTAGAAACCAAAAGTTTGGGAGAATACAAAATTACTCGCACAATTTATTTACAATCTTGTTACTGTCCTGAAGCTTTTAAGAAATGTTTGTCCGGATGTACTTGTAAAGTCTTCAAAGATATGGTAAATTTTGCCCTTTTTGTTTCTAGAAAATATTGATTTGTAGTACCACTTAATTAGGATGTTTTTTTTTCTTCTGATTGGCGTACCTCAATCTTGTTTTCTACAAGTGAGGGTCAAAAATGGTTAATTAAGTAGAATTCAAGATTGAGGTACACCAATTAGAGGACTGAAACCGCCTAATTAAGTGTTCATTCTAGTATATAATATTTTATCGATACAAAAATTGCACAATTGATGTTGTCTTGGAAGTCTTTACAAGTTCGTTGGAACAAGCATCTCTTAGAAGCTTTTGGATTGTAACTGTAAATAAATTGTACCAAAGTTTTTGCTTTTTTCAAAACCTTTTGGTATCTAATCTATCTATGTTAACTTATGTAACATAAGTTCAATGCGATGGGAATCATCTGCATTCCAAAAAATTATTTTGTGTTTTTCCATTGGTTTCTTGCCTAGTTTTATCATGTAGTTAGATATTGAGTATGCAACTATTAGGACCACAGTTTCAATATCTTATTTAGATATACCCCTTTTCATTGAGCAATATGTATATTTGAACCAGACAATGCTTTGTTTCTCCTTGAACATATCATCAAATCAGGTTTATCCAAATGCCCAATAGTCTCCCCAAACAACATATCCAAACACATTTTAATATTCATGTACATACCAAGGGTAAGAAGTTAAAAAAGTGGCACTCGGTACTACTAGTTCAACTGCAAATATGACCTTAGAGGGGGAGACCACTATAGGAGGGGGACAAGGTGTCATGGGACACAAAGTTAGAAATAGGATGTTTGATAAAAGATCTGACTCCTTTTCTTTAAAATAGGAATATCTTAATCAGTGAAATAGGTAAATCTAAATCATGAGTTCAAACTGTGGTCGAATTAATGTCAAACTCAATATTTTTTGGCATGATGGAATCATGCAAGAAACTAATGGAAAAATGCATGATTTCTTGAACCGTAGATCCGTATAACAGTATAAAACTTATTTTACAGCAATTAAAAAAGATAGACTAGATACCACAAGTTTGGGAGAATACAAAATTACTCGCACAATTTATTTAAAATCATGTTACTATCGTGAAGCTTTTAAGAAACGTTTGTGCGGATGAACTGGTAAAGTCTTCAAAGATAAGGTAAATTTTCCCCTTTTTGTCTCTACAAAACATTGTATCATAGAACCACTTATTTACGATGTGTTTTTTATTTTGAATGGCGTACCCCAATCTTGTTTTCTACAAGTGAGGGTCAAAAATGGTTAATTAAGTAGAATTCAAGATGAGGTACGCCAATTAGAGGAATGAAACTGCCTAATTAAGTGTTCATTCTAGTATATAATATTTTATCGATACAAAAATTGCACAATTGATGTTATCTTTGAAGACTTTACAGGTTCATTGAAACAAGCATCTCTTAGAAGTTTCAGGACTATAGCATGTCAGTAAATAAATTGTACCAATATTTTTGCCTTCTTCAAAACTTCTGCTATCCAATTTATCTATATTAATTTATGTAACATAAGTTCAATGCGATGGGAATCATCTGCATTCTAAAAAATTATTTTGTGTTTTTCCATTAGTTTCTTGCCTACTTTTATCATGTAGTCAGATATCGAGTATGCAACTATTAAGACCACAGTTACAATTGCTTATTTAGATATACCCCTTTTCATTAAGTAATATTTATATTTAAACTAGACAGTGCTTTGTTTCTCCTTGAACATATTAGCAAATCAAGTTTATCCAAATGCCCAATAGTCTCCCCAAACTACACATCCAAACACATTTTAATATTCATGTACTTACCAAAGGTTAGAGGTTAAAAAAGTGGAACTCGGTACTAGTTCAACTGCAAATATGTCCTTAGAGGGGGCGACCACTATAGGAGGGGAACAAGGTGTCATGGGACACAAAGTTAGAAATAGGATGTTTGATAAAAGATTTGACTCCTTTTCTTTAAGCAATAGGAATATCTTAATCAGTGAAATAGGTATATATAAATCATGAGTTCAAACTATGGCCAAATTAATGTCAAACTCAATATCTTCCGGCATGATGGAATCATGCAAGAAACTAATGGAAAAATGCATGATTTCTTGGACAGTTGATCCTTATAATTGCATAGAACTTATTTTACAACAATCAACAAAGATAGACTAGATACCAAAAGTTTGGGAGAATACAAAATTACTCGCACAATTTATTTACAATTATGTTACTGTCCAGAAGCTTTTAAGAAACATTTGTCCGGATGAGCTTTTAAAGTCTTCAAAGATGAGGTAAATTTTTCCCTTTTTGTCTCTAGAAAATATTGTATCATAGAACCACTTAATTAGGATGTGTTTTTTCTTTTGATTGGCGTACCCCAATCTTGTTTTCTACGAGTGAGGGTCAAAATGGTTAATTAAGTAGAATTCAAGATTGAGCTACACCAATTAGAGGACTGAAACCACCTAATTAAGTGTTCTTTCTAGTATATAATATTTTATCGATACAAAAACTGCACAAGTGACGTTATCTTGGAAAACTTTACAAGCTCATTGGAACAAGCATCTCTTAGAAGCTTTAGGATTGTAGCATATCTGTAAATAAATTTTACCAATGTTTTTGCCTTCTTCCAAACGTCTGGTATCCAATATATCTTAAGTTAATTTATGTAATATTAGTTCAATAGGATGGGAATCATCTGCATTCCAAAAAATTATTATGTGTTTTTCCATTGGTTTCTTGCCTACTTTTATCATGTAGTTAAATATCGAGTATGCAACTATTAGGACAACAATTTCAATTGCTTTTTTAGATATACCCCTTTTCATTGAGAAATATGTATATTTGAACCAGACAATGCTCCAGTTTATCGAAATACCCTATTTAGTCTCCCCAAACAACACATCCAAACACATTTTAATATTCATGTACATATCAAAGGTTAGAGGTTAAAAAAGTGGCACTCGGTACTTGTTCAATTGCAAATATGACCTTTAACCTGGGAGACCACTATAGGAGGGGGGTATCATGGGACACAAAGTTAGAAATAGGATATCAGATAAAATATTTGACTCCTTTTCTTTAAGCAATAGGAATATCTTAATCAGTGAAATAGGTATATCTAAATCATGAGTTTAAACTATGGTCGAATTAATGTCAAACTCAATATCTTTTGGCATGATGAAATCATGTAAGAAACTAATGGAAAAAATGTATGATAGTTTCTTAGACTGTAGATCCTTATAATTGCATAGAACTTATTTTACAGCAGTAAACAAAGATAGACTAGATACCAAAAGTTTGGGAGAATACAAAATTACTCGCACAATTTATTTACAATCATGTTACTGTCCTTAAGCTTTTAAGAAACGTTTGTCCACATGAACTTGTAAAGTCTTCAAAGATAAGGTAAATTTTGCCCTTTCTGTCTCTAGAAAACATTGTATCTAGAACCACTTAATTAGGATGTTTTTTTTCTTTTGATTGGCGTGCCCCAATCTTGTTTTCTACGAGTGAGGGTCAAAAATGGTTAATTAAGTAGAATTCAAGATTAAGGTACGCCAATTAGAGGATTGAAACCGCCAAATTAAGTGTTCTTTCTGGTATATGATATTTTATCGATACAAAAACTGCACAATTGGCGTTATCTTGTAGGATTTTACGAGCTCATTGGAACAAGCATCTCTTAGAAACTTTAGGACTGTAGCATGTTTGTAAATAAATTGTACCAATATTTTTGCCTTCTTCAATCCTATCTATCTTTGTTAATTTCTGTAACATAAGTTTCATGCAATGGGAATCATGTGCGTTCCAAAAACTATTTTGTGTTTTCACATTAGTTACTTGCCTACTTTTATCATGTAGTTAGATATCGAATATGCAACTATTTGGACCACAGTTTCAATTGACTATTTAGGTATACCCTTTAAGTTGAACAATAGGTATATTTGAACCAAACAATGCCTTGTTTCTCCTTGAACATATCATCGAATCAGGTTTATCCAAATGCCCAATAGTTTTCCCAAAACAACACATCCAAACACATTTTAATAATCATGTACGTACAAAAGGTCAAAGGTTAAAAAGTGGCACTCGGTACTAGTTCAACTGAAAATATGGCCTTAGAGGGGGAGACCACTATAGAAGGGGGACAAGGTGTCATGGCACACAAAGTTAGAAATAAGATGTTTGATACAAAATCTGACTCCTTTTGTTTACGTAATAGGAATATCTTAATCAAAGCAATAGGTATATCTAAATCATGAGTTTAAATTGTGGTCTAATTAATGTCAAACTCAATATCTTTCGGCATGATGGAATCATGCAAGAAACTAATGGAAAATTGCAGGATAGTTTCTTGGACCATAGTTCCTTCTAACTGCAAAAAAACTTATTTTACATAATTAACAAAGATAGACTATACACCAAATGTTTTGGAGAGTGCAAATACACTCGTACAATCTATTTACAACCACGTTATTGTCCAGGATCTTTTAAGAAACGTTTGTCCTGATGAAGTTGTAAAGTCTTCAAAGATAAGGTAATTTTTCCCTTTTTGTCTCTAGAAAACATTGTATCATAGAACCACTTAATTAGGATGTTTTGTTCTTCTGATTGGCGTACCTCAATCCCGTCTTTTACAAGTGAGGGTAAAAGAAAGCAAAAAATGGTTAATTAATTAGAAGCCAAGATTGAGGTACGCCAATTAGAGGACTGAAGCCGCCTAATTAAGTGTTCTTTCTAGGATATAATATTTAATAGAGACAAAAATTGCACAATTGACGTTATCTTTGAAGACTTTACAAGCTCATGGGACAAGCATCTCTTAGAAGCTTTAGGACTGTAGCATGTCTGTAAATATATTATACCAATGTTTTTGCCTTCTTCAAAACTTCTAGTATCCAATCTTTCTTCGTTAATTTCTGTAACATATGTTCCATGCAATGGCAATCATCTGCGTTCCAAAAAACTATTTTATGTTTTTTTATTAGTTTCTTGCCTACTTTTATTATGTAGTTAGATATCGAGTATGCAACTATTTGGACCACAGTTTCAATTGCTTATATAGGTATATCCCTTTTCTTTGAGCAATATGTATATTTGAACCAGACAATGCTTTGCTTCTTCTTGAACATATCATCAAATCAGGTTTATCCAAATGCCTAATAGTTCCCCCAAAACAACACATCCAACCACATTTTAATATTCATGTAAATATAAAAGGTCAGAGGTTAAAAAGTGGCACTCGGCACAAGTTCAACTGCAAATATGGCCTTAGAGGGGGAGACCACTTTAGGAGGGGTGCAGGGTGGCATGGGACACAAAGTTAGAAATAGGATGCTTGATACAAGATCTGACTCCTTTTCTTTAAGCAATAGGAATTTCTTAATTAGAGCAATATGTATATCTAAATCATGAGTTTAAATTGTATTCCTATTAATGTCAAGCTCAACATCTTCCGGCATGATGGAATCGTGCAAGAAACTAATGGAAAAATGCAGGATAGTTTCTTGGACCATAGATCCTTCTAATTGCAAGGAACTTATTTTACAGCAATTAACAAAGATAGACTATATACCAAAAGTTTTGGAGAATGCAAAAACACTTGCACAATCTATTTACAATCATGTTATTGTCCTGAAGCTTTCAAGAAACGTTTGTCCTAATGAACTTGTAAAGACTTCGAATATAAGGTAAATTTTACCCTTTTTGTCTCTAGAAAACATTGTATCATAGAACCACTTAATTAGGATGTTTTATTCTTCTGATTGGCCTACCTCAATCTTGTCTTCTACAAGTGAGGGTAAAATAATTTCAAAAATGGTTAATTAAGTAGAAGCCAAGATTGAGATATGCCAATTAGATAATTGAAATCGACTAATAAAGTGTTCTTTCTATAATATAATATTTTATAGAGACAAAAATGGCACAATTGACCTTATCTTTGATATAGTATTAGGCTAGAATAATTAGAAAAAGACCCAAAAGCCCATAAGGAAAATAACTGTCAACCCCACTCACAGCCCAACCCATGGTCTATTGGTCACACCACGCACCATCCTGGTTGGTTGTGGATGAGATCAGAGACCACCAATTGTCACCCCCAACGACGGACCACACCTATGACCCGTGAATCCGCAGGACCGTAGGTCCCAATCTTGGCCTCCAATTTTCTCTATATCTAGGACTCACCTATGAGACATATTTATGACTTGTGCATTGAATGACAGACCGTCCTGATGAACCGCATAAAAAGTAATGGAACGAATCATTTTTAAAAAATTTGAACTTGCCAAATACACCACCACTTATGGACCGTTGTCCCTCCTACGGGCCGTAAGTGGCGTCGTCTGTACTGGCACTAGGTCCGTGAAAAACTAAAATTTCCTACAGTCTTTTCGAATCTGAGATGTTACAGACACTCCCATAATTTCCACTATCTTATAAATCTCATCAACAAATTATTTAGGGTCCTCATCAACTTTTGACCCATGGAACCCTGGGAGGATTAATGCTAGTAAAGTCTCTCACCATTATCACCGGCGTACCCACATTTGGGTTCACTGGAGTAATGGTCTCTCTATTAGCTTGGGCCATCATAGCTTGAGTCGTAACTCATAAAAGTTTCTTCCCCTATCAGATTAAACACTTTAATTGGAATAGGACATATCTGAGAATGCCTTTGTAGACATAGCCAAAACTTATAGAACTAATCAGATTACTCTAGCTAAGTAAATTAGTTGCATCGAGAAGTTCATAGTATGAAATTCTTTCTCTTGTTGAGATAGATAATGAATAAGCTTGTTGAGAAGCACTTCTACCTCTTTTGTACGTTATACATACAAACACAAGGGTATTAGGAACAAATACAAGTGCAATTCAAAGCAAAAGAAAAACTATATCATTTGATTCAAATTTCATCTATGCTTTGATAAAGTAAGACATGATGGGACACTTAATCTTAAAGAACCACACAATGATTCATTGTTGAATAAAAACTAACTCGATAGGTTCTTGAAAGGAACCACCCGAGGGTATTTTACCATACAATTTGTTGACATAAATTGTAACACCCCAGAAATATTTTTGAGCTGAGATTTGAACCGTTCATTGCAGTGAGTGAGATTTTTTGCAAGGAATTTAAAATTTGTTGAGAATTAAGGTCACAAGATGTAGCACCTTAAGTTCCAAGAAGAATCCAAGAGAAAAGCATTCAAGTCATTCTTAAGTTTTCTTAAGTTTTGGGTCAATTTCAAACGACCATAACTCCTAGTACAGGATGATTTAGGTGATCTACAAGATATAAAATTAAATCCCTTCGAATCCTCTTTCCAACGCCACCAAGTTTGCTAAATTCCGAATTATGAGTAAGAAGTTATGACTGATTTACTAACACCGTGCAAACCTGACAGCAGCTCTGCGATAGCTTCGCGATGGGGAGCCAATACGGACCTCACTACCTGGTGGAAAATAATTTTGACTCCCAAGATCGTCTTGTTTATTTCTTCAGGGGTATTTTAGTCCTAAAAACCCTTAGAAGGTCATCTAAATTGCCCTAAACGAGTAGGAAATCAGTTTTCTTAAATCAAAACCCTCTCATTCACTCCAAAGATTTTACACTCAAGAAAATCAAGAGAAGCTAAGGCTAGGGTTCTTCTTCAAAGGTTTTCCTTCAAGTTGTTTCAAGAGGATTATTCTTTTAGGTATGTATGCTTCCATAGTGTTGGGTTTATTCACCCACACGCCAATCAAGTTAATTTCAGCTTTAAATTTCGTTCTAAAAGATGAAGCTTTGATATTCTTGTTATGTATTCATGAATTGTTTCCATTCTTGAATTGGGTTGAGATTGAGGAGTTCTTGAGGTTAATGTGTCGATTTATAGAGTGGTTAGAGTTAGATTCTAGTGTACATGTGCTGGGTATCTAAATCTAAAGAGAGATTGAGAAAAATATTCGAATTTAGGCGAATTGGGGCTGTAAAATGAAGAAGGAAAAAGTCGAGCGTGATCTGGTACGCAAGTCCGCATCGCGGACTTGCTTCCCTAGTAACCAAAAAGTTTCTCCGCATCGCGGGTAAGACCCGGACTCCTCTATCTCAAAATTTAAGTTCGCGAGTATTATTTTAAAACATCTCTATATCGCGGACTTGTTCCAAAACGGTGATTTCGTGACTTTTCTCATGTTTAGCTATCAACAATAATTCCTAAACATCATGAGATCTTTCCTATCACAAATCACAACCTAGAATCCATAATTCAAATTCAAGGTAGAGTTAAAATTTAGGTCTTGAGAGTTCTTTCGAACATTTTGAGAAAGTCCCTTTTAGTCCTTTTGATGAGTCTTTTACAACTTCTAGTAACTTGTTTCAAGACTCGAGCAAGTGAGTATGAGAATAAGGAGAATGCATTCATGAGTCTACTTTTTCATCATGAGATCCTTCATATAATGAACTATAACTCTTGAATTCATAATTCACATTCAAGAGAGAGTTAAGAGTACTGTTCAAGAAAGCCTTTGATTTCAATTGTGAATCCTTTGAGATCCGACATCGATTTGAGTTAGGTTTTGAGGAAGTAAGTAAAAGAAAGAGAAGAGTTGTACACATGAGTTCCATAATGTTATGTAGAACTACGATTCAAGTCGTTCATGCCCATAAATTCTGCATGAACTCTGGAAGTTGAGTATCTTTGAGAGGAGTAGTATCCTCACGTTCTAAGTCATGGGTATTGAGTTCCTATACCCCTTTGAGATTATATTTCTAAGCATGGGACTATTAAATGTTACCCATAAAGTCTTTAAGTTGAATTGTTCATGCCCATAATTCCGCATGAATCCTATAACTCGAGCAGTCTTGAGAAGAGAAGTATCTTTGAGTCCTTGAGTTGAGTCGGTCATGCTTATAATTCTGCATGAACCCTATGAGTTGAGCATTCTTGAAATGAGTAGTATCATTGAAGTTCTTGAGTTACAAATATTGGGTTGTATCTATGGTTATTGAAAATCTTGCATTGAATCGTTCATGTCCACAATTCGGCATGAACCGTATCTTTAGAAGTCTTTTACAAATGTTTAAACTTTGTTTTAAGACTTAAAGCTTTGAGTTCAATAAAGAGTAAAGTTTGAAGTCCTTTTCTTCAATAGTATATGGGGACTAAGTATTCCCAAAGAGTTTATAAATGTTTTCACATTTAAATAAGAATGGAAACTGAGATTTTCAAAGAGCTTTCAGGCTAGTTTTCAGAAAAGAGTAATCGCTTTCTAAATGAAGCAAGAGAGGAAACTGAGATTTCCAAGATAGCCTTTGAGCAAAGTTTTTGAGCAATTATCTCAAATTAGCATAAATAAGTATGTTTTTAAAACATAAGAGCTAGTATATTTTTGGGAGTACTATTGAGAACCGATATGGGGGAGAGTTCAGACAACTCACAACCCCCATAAACCGTGTAGCCATCATGGGTAGAAAATGGTCATACTTTTTAGATGAACCCTTTTCACATACACTAGTGGATCCATTAGTAGTTCAGGTCCTATACCTTTGGCCGGGTATAGGATGCGCGGGCAGCGTGAAGTAGATCGTTGTATCATCACTATAGCTCTTATGTGATGGTTGTCGGTTACAGAAACTTCCACAGCAGTTATTGTATTTTTATATACATCAGTTTATTTGTATTTTTGCACACATTTCAGAGTTATGTTGTATCCTTACATACACATAGAGTTGACAACACATTTTTAAACAGTTTGTTTCTTTATATTGCACTTGTTTTAAACTGCTTTATAATGAAATGAGTTCAGTTAAGTATTCATGAGTTGAGTATCCAGAGTTGAGTATTTCAATTCGAGTATAATATATTTGAAGTTGAGTATACAATCCTTGAGTTGAGTATCTAATCTATGAGTTGAGTATCTTATCCTTGAGCACTTCTAAGTTGAGTAAGTTTGAGTAGTTTTGAATATTCTTGAGTATTCCTTGAGTTGAGTAACTTTGAGAAAAGATAAGTATGTTTCCTTTTTATCAAGTTTTCAGCTTATGTTTATGTTTTAGAATTCCTCTTACATGCTCGTACATTCCACATACTGAGTCATTTGGATTCAGGATCATCAACAGAAGCTTCGTTGATACATCTGAAAGTTCTAATTAGCTATGGTGAGCCTCCTTTCTTTCGAAGGTTTTCATTTACCTTTCAGTTATATCAGTTGTTAGGATGTCGTGGGACTTATCCTGACTTCTATCTTTATCAGTTAGAGGCTTCATAGATAGTCAGTGTAGTTGAGAAGTTTGTATCATTTATTTTATTAAATGTTTTGAAGACTAAAGTTGCCTTTTTATGGCGAGTTGTATATATTTTATTATACAAAGTTTTCTTCGGACTTAAAGTTTGTATTTAAGTTTTATGAACTTTCAGTTTTTAAGCTTTGTATGATTGAATAAGTTTTCCGCTTGTAGTCAGCCAGGATGAGGGTTCGCTTGGGGACCAGCAATGGTCTTCGAGTGCCGGCCACGTCCAGGGTGTAGGCTCATGTCTTGACAAACTTGGTATCAGAGCACAGAGTTGAAGTGTCCTAGGGTGTCTATAAAGCGGTGTCAAGTAGGATCTTGTTTATGGTTGTGAAGGCCCCACTTCTATAAATGAGGGACTACGGACATTCAAGAAAAGTTTCCCTTCTTTCATACTCTTAATCGTGACATAGAGCTATTTCATAGAGACTTATTTTAACTCGTGCATTTCTGAGAATCATTCGACTACCCATCATACTAGAGGTGGTTAAAAAGCAGAGTCAGTTCTTTGTCTATGAATTGTTATTTGCAAGAGTTTTGAGGAAGTCATGAGACTCCAGAGGGGCTTAAGAAAAGTCCAAGAGTAAGTTAAGTGTTTAGTTTCAGAGGAATGCACCAATATTTATTTGAATCATACATTTGAGCTAAAAGTGAGTTGTACTCTTTTCCTTAAGCCTTGTATCAGCTGAGATCCCTATGAGGGAGTATGTTTAGAGCTTGGGTAGTATTTTCACCCTGAAGGGTAACATGAGTTATGAGATCATGAGCAGTAGTAGTGAAAGAGCCCAGAGTTAGAGGAAAGTATGTAGAGATTTAGTAATCTAAGTAAGGGAGATGGTGTTTTGACAAGCTATGTTACTATAATCAAGTACCTAGTAAGTTAGTAATGAGGAGTTTTCCCTTACGGGTAGACGAAGAAGTGATGAGTTGTGAATATTCCATCATAGGAGGTAGAGTGTGTTGTAGCTAGAAAGGGGTTGGTGATGATGTGTCATTGTGTAGGAAATGACTAAGTGTAAGTGGTGAATATAAAAGAAAGAGTATTAATGAGTTAATAGATCTAAGCTAGGCTTATGATTTTGAGGTAGAGCCCATAATTTTCAAAGTGTTATAGAACTAATTAGGCATTGATGTATAGTGAATGAGTGCATAGTACTCAAGTTATGATTGGAAATGTGATAGTAAATTGTAAGTATGAATACTAAGAGGTGGGGTTTGACTATTTGTCACAAGGTCCTAGTGGGCGAGTGTTTCTGAATTTGTATCTAGTAGTTGTAAGTTAGTATAGTAAGCAAGCAATCATATTAATATTCAAGATTAGTCATAAACATTAAGCTTGAATTTGAGATGAGTGTCATGATCAAAGAATGGCAACATTAGGGTGATGATGTTTGTCTTGAGATTTAATATAGAAGACTTGACATAGAGTAGGTGAGGAATTGAGGTGATTAGCTGCAATAGATATGAGTGGTACAAGTGAGAGACCCTAACGTTTAGATAAAGGCAGTGAAGTGTGGCTAAGTCACAAGAGTAACAAGAACATTAAGAGGTGTGCCGAGATGATATGTTATCAGATGAGGTTGCAATTAAGTTATGATTTTCCATGAGTGCCTAGATAGCATAATTGAGTGGTTAATATGGAATAGGTCCATAGATTTCAAGTGTTAGCTTTAGACCTTAGGGGGAAATGATAAGATGAGAAATCAGGTCAAGTGTTGACAATTTCTTAAGGATTTGGGTTAAGCTTGAAAATAGTAAGAGCAGACCATTAGACTCAGACCTTAGTAAAAGTAACCCATTCTATACCCAGTCCAGTTGTTATTCGAGGACGAATGATCCCAAGGGGGAATATTGTAACACCCCAAAAAAAAATTAAACTGAGACTCGAACCGTTCTTTGTAGTGAGTGAGATTTTTGCAAGAAGTTTCAAATTTCTTGACTGTAAAGTTCACTAGATGTAGCACCTTAAGTTCCAACAAGAATCCAAGAAAAAAGTATTCATGTCCTTCTGAAGTTTTCTTAAGTTTCCGGTCAACTTCAAATGACCAGTACTCCTAGTACAGGATGAGTTAGGTGATCTACAAATAGAAAATTAAAGCCCTTCGAATTCCCTTTCCAACGCCACCGAGTTTTCTAAATTATGTGTTCTGAGTAAGAAGTTATGACTGATTTACTAATGTCACGCAAACCTGGTAGCAACTTCGCGATAGCTACACGACGTAGAGCCAATACGGACTTCACTGCTTGGTGGAAACTAATTTCGACTCCCAGCTCGTCTTATTTATTTCTTTAGGGGTATTTTAGTCCTAAAAACCCTTAGGAGGTCATCTAAATTGCGCTAAATGTATAGGAAATCAGTTTTCTTAAATCAAAACCCTCTCATTCACTCCAAAGATTCTACACTAAAGAAAACCAAGAGAACCTAAGGCTAGGGTTCTTCTTCAATGGTTTTCCTTCAAGTTGCTTCAAGAGGATAATTCTTTCAGGTATGTAAGCTTCCATAGTGTTGGGTTTGTTCACCCACACGCCAATCATGTTAGTTTTAGCTTTAAAATCCGTTCTAAAAGATGAACCTTCGATATTCTTGTTATGTATTGTTTCCGTTCTTGAATTAGGTTGGGATTGAGGAGTTCATGAGGTTAATGTGTCGATTTATAGAGTGGTTAGAGTTAGATTCTAGTGTACGTGTGCTAGGTATCAAATCTAAAGAGAGATTCAGAAAAAATATTCGAATTTAGGCGAATTGGAGTTGTAAAACGAAGAAGGAAAAAGTCAAGCGTGATCTGGTACGCAAGTCTGCATCGCGGACTTGCTCCCCCAGTGACCAAAAAGTTTCTCCGTGTCGCGGGTAAGATGCAGACTCCTCTGTCTCAAAATTTAATTTCGCAAGTATTATTTTAAAACATCTCCGCGTCGCAGACTTGTTCCAAGATGGTGATTTCGTGACTTTACTCATGTTTAGCTATCAACAATCATTCCTAAACTTCATGAGATCTTTCCTATCACAAATAACAACCTTGAATCCATAATTCAAATTCAAGGTAGAGTTAAAAGTTAGGTCTTGAGAGTTCTTACGAACATTTTGAGAAAGTCCCTTTTAGTCCTTTTGATGAGTCTTTTACAACTTCTAGTAACTTGTTTCAAGACCCGAGAAAGTGGGTGTGAGAATAAGGAGAATGCATTCATGAGTCTACTTTTTCATTATGAGATCCTTCATATCATGCACCGTAACTCTTGAATTCGTAATTCACATTCAAGAGAGAGTTAAGAGCAAAGTTCAAGAAAGCCTTTCAGATCCATCATCGATTTGAGTTAAGTTTTGAAGAAATAAGTAAAAGAAAGAGAAGAGTTGTATACATGAGTTACATAATGTTATGTCGACCTACAAGTCAAGTCGTTCATGCCCATAAATTCCGCATGAACTCCAGAAGTTGAGTCTCTTTGAGAGGGGTAGTATCTTCAACTTCTAAGTCTTGAGTATTGAGTTCCTAATCCCCTTTCAGATTATATTTCTAAGCGTGGGACTATTACATGTTACCCATAAAGTCTTTAATTTGAATTGTTCATGCCCATAAATCCGCATAAATCCTATAAGTCGAGCAATATTGAGAAGAGAAGTATCTTTGAGTCCTTGAGTTGGGTCGTTCATGCTCATAATTCTGCATGAACCCTATGAGTTGAGCATTCTTGAAATGAGCAGTATCATTGAAGTTCTTGCGTTCCAAATATTGAGTTGTATCTATGGTTATTCAAAACCTTGCATTAAGTCGTTCATGTCCACAATTCAGCATGAACCATATCTTAAGAAGTCTTTTACAAATGTTTAAACTTTGTTTTAAGACTTAAAGCTTTGAGTTCAGTAAAGAGTAAAGTTTGAAGTCCTTTTCTTCAAAAGTATATGGGGACTAAGTATTCCCAAAGAGTTTATAAATGTTTTCACATTTAAATAAGAATGGAAACTGAGATTTTCAAAGAGCTTTCAGGCTAGTTTTCAGAAAAGAGTAATCACTTTCTAAATGAAGCAAGAGAGGAAACTGAGATTTCCAAGATAGACTTTAAGCTATGTTTTTGAGCAATTATCTCAAATCAGTAGAAAGAAGTGTGTTTTTAAAACATAAGAGCTAGTATATTTTTGGGAGTAGTATTGAGCACCGATATGGGGGAGAGTTCAGACAACCCACAACCCCCATAAACCATGTAGCCATCATGGGTAGAAAAGGGTCATACTTTTTAGATGAACCCTTTTCACATAGACTAGTGAATCCATTAGTATTTTAGGTCCTATACCTTTGGCCGGGTATAGGATGCGCTGGCAGCGTGAAGTAGATCGTTGTATCATCACTATAGCTTTTATGTGATGGCTATCGGTTACAGAAACTTCCACAGCAGTTATTGTATTTTTATATACATCAGTTTATTTGTATTTTTGCATACATTTCAGAGTTGTGTTGTATCCTTGCATACACACAGAGTTGAAAACACATTTTTAAACAGTTTGTTTCTTTATATTGCACTTGTTTCAAACTGCTTTATAATGAAATTAGTTCAATTAAGTATTCATGAGTTGAGTATTTCAATTCGAGTATCATATCTTTGAAGTTGAGTATCTAATCCTTGAGTTGAGTATCTAACTCTTTGTTGAGTATCTTATCCTCGAATACTTCTGAGTTGAGTATCTTATCCTCGAATACTTCTGAGTTAAGTAAGTTTAAGTAGTTTTGAATATCCTTGAGTATTCCTTGAGTTGAGTAAGTTTAAGAAGAGGTAAGTATGTTTCCTTTTTATCAAGTTTCCAGCTTATGTTTATGTTTTAGAATTCCTCTTACATGCTCGTACATTCCATGTACTGAGCCATTTGGCATGCATCTTCTCATGATGCAAACACAGGTATTCAGGATCATCAATAGAAGCTTCGTTGATACATCCGAGAGTTCGAGTTAGCTATAGTGAGCCTCATTACTTCCGGAGATTTTCATTTACCTTTCAGTTATATCATTTGTTAGGATGTCGTGGGTCTTGTCCTGACTTCTATCTTTATCAGCTAGAAGCTTCATAGATAGTCAGTATAGTTGAGAAGTCTGTATCATTTATTTTATTAAATGTTTTAAAAACTAAAGTTGCCTTTTTATGGCGAGTTGTATATATTTTATTATATAGAGTTTTCTTTGGACTTAAAGTTTGTATTTAAGTTTTATGAACTTTAATTTCAGTTTTTAAGCTTTGTTTGCTTGAATCAATTTTCCGCTTATAGTCAGCCAGCATGAGGGTTCGCTTGGGGACCAGCAATGGTCTTCGAGTGCCGGCCACGTCCAGTGTGTAGGCTCGGGTTGTGACAAACTTGGTATCAGATCATAGAGTTCAAGTGTCCTTGGGTGTCTATGAAGCCGTGTCAAGTAGGATCTTGTTTATGGTTGTGAGGGCCCCACTTCTATAAATGAGGGACTAGAGACATTTAAGAAAAGTTTCCCTTCTTTCATACTATTAATCGTGCCATAGAGCTATGTCACAGAGACTTATTTTAACTCGTGCATTTCTGAGAATCATTCGACTACCCATCATACTAGAGGTGGTTGAAAAGCAAAGTCAGTTCTTTGTCTATGAGTTGTTATTAGCAAGAGTTTTGAGGAAGTCATGAGACTCCATAGGGGCTTAAGAGAAGTCCAAGAGTAAGTTAAGTGTTTAGTTTCAGAGGAATGCACCCATATTTATTTGAATCGTGCGTTTGAGCTAAAAGTGAGTTGTACTCTTTTCCTTAAGCCTTGTTTCAGCTGAGATCCCTATGAGGGAGTATGTTTAGAGATTGGGTAGTATTTTTCACCCTGAAGGGTAACATGAGTTATGAGATCATGAGCAGTAGTAGTGAAAGAGCCCAGAGTTAGAGGAAAGTATGTAGAGGTTTAGTAATCTAAGTAAGGGAGATGGTGTTTTGACAAGCTTTGTTACTATAGTCAAGTACCTAGTAAGTTATTAATGAGGATTTTTCCCTTATGGGTAGACGAAGAAGTGATGAGTTGTGAATATTCCATCATAGGAGGTAGAGTGTGTTGTAGCTAGAAAGGAGTTGGTGATGAAGTGTCATTGTGTAGGAAATGACTAAGTGTAAGTGGTGAATAGAAGAGAAAGAGTATTCATGAGGTGATAGATCTAAGCTAGGCTTATGATTTTGAGGTAGAGCCTATAATATTCAAAGTGTTATAGAACTAATTAGGCATTGATGTATAGTGAATGAGTGCATAGTACTCAAGTTGTGATTGGAAATGTGATAGTAAATTGTAAGTATGAATACTAAGAGGTGGGGTTTGACTATTTGTCACAAGGTCCTAGTGGGCGAGTGTTTCTGAATTTGTATCTAGTAGTTGTAAGTTAGTATAGTAAGCGAGCAATCATATTAATATTCAAGATTAGTCATAAACATTAAGCTTGAATTTGAGATGAGTGTCATGATCAAAGAATGGCAACATTAGGGTGATGGTGTTAGTCTTGAGATTTACTCTAGAAGACTTGACATAGAGTAGGTGAGGAATTAAGGTGATTAGCTGCAATAGATATGAGTGGTACAAGTGAGAGACCCTAACGTTTAGATAAGGGCAGTGAAGTGTGGCTAAGTCACAAGAGTAACAAGAACATTAAGAGGTGTGCCGAGATGATATGTTATCAGATGAGGTTGCAATTAAGTTATGATTTTCCATGAGTGCCTAGATAGAATAATTGAGTTGTTAATATGGAATAGGTCCATAGATTTCAAGTGTTAGCTTTAGACCTAAGGGGGAGATGATAAGATGAGAAATCATGTCAAGTGTTGACAATTTCTTAAGGATTTGGGTTAAGCTTGAAAATAGTAAGAGCAGACCATTAGACTCAGACCTTAGTAAGAGTAACCCATTCTATACCCAGTCCAGTCGTCATTCGAGGACTAATGATCCCAAGGGGGAGATATTGTAACACCCCAGAAATTTTTTCGAACTGAGACTTGAACCGTTCTTTGTAGTGAGTGAGATTTTTTGCAAGAAATTTAAAATTTCTTTAGTGTTAAGGTCACTAGATGTAGCACCTTAAGTTCCAAGAAGAATACAAGAGAAAAGCATTCAAGTCATTCTTAAGTTTTCTTAAGTTTTGGGTCAACTTCAAACGACCATTAATCCTAGTACAGGATGAGTTAGGTGATCTACAAAATAGAAAATTAAAGCCCTTCGAATCCTCTTTCCAACACCACTGAGTTTTATAGATTCCGAGTTCTGAGTAAGAAGTTATGACTGATTTACTAATGTCGCGCAAACCTGGCAACAGCTCCGCGATAGCTCCACGACGCGGAGCCAATACGGACCTCACTGCCTGGTGGAAAATAATTCCGACTCCCAGCTCATCTTATTTATTTATTTAGGGGTATTTTAGTCCTAAAAACCCTTAGGAGGTCATCTAAATTGCCTTAAACGTGTAGGAAATCATTTTTCTTAAATCAAAACCCTCTCATTCACTCCAAAGATTCTACGCTCAAGAACATCAAGAGAAGCTATGGCTAGGGTTCTTCTTCAAAGGTTTTCCTTCAAGTTTCTTCAAGAGGATTATTCTTTTAGGTATGTAAGCTTCCATAGTGTTGGGTTTGTTCATCCACATTCCAATCATGTTAATTTTAGCTTTTAAATTCGTTCTAAAAGATGAAGCTTTGATATTCTTGTTATGTATTCATGAATTTGTTTCCATTCTTGAATTGGGTTGATATTGAGGAGTTCTTGAGGTTAATATGTCGATATATAGACTGGTTAGAGTTAGATTCTATTGTACATGTGCTGGGTCTCTAAATCTAAAGAGAGATTGAGAAAAATATTCGAATTTAGGCGAATTGGGGCTGTAAAACGAAGAAGGAAAAAGTCGAGCGTGATCTGGTGCTCCCCCAGTGACCAAAAAGTTTCTCCGCGTAGCAGGTAAGACGCGGACTCCTCTGTCCCAAAATTTAATTTCGCGAGTATTATTTTAAAACATCTCTGCATCGTGGACTTGTTCCAAGATGGTGATTTCGTGACTTTTCTCATGTTTAGCTATCAACAATCATTCCTAAACATCATGAGATCTTTCCTATCACAAATCACAACATTGAATCCATAATTCAAATTCAAGGTAGAGTTAAAAGTTAAATCTTGAGAGTTCTTTCGAACATTTTGAGAAAGTCCCTTTCAGTCCTTTTGATGAGTCTTTTACAACTTCTAGTAACTTGTTTTAAGACTCGAACAAGTGAGTATGAGAATAAGGAGAATGCATTCATGAGTCTACTTTTTCGTCATGAGATCCTTCATATCATGAACCATAACTCTTGAATTCATAATTCACATTCAAGAGAGAGTTAAGAGTAGAGTTCAAGAAAGCCTTTGAGTTCAATTGTGAATCCTTTGAGATCCATCATCGATTTGAGTTAAGTTTTGAGGAAGTAAGTAAAAGAGAGAGAAGAGTTGTATACATGAGTTCCATAATGTTATGTAGACCTACGAGTCAAGTTGCTCATGCCCATAAATTCCGCATGAACTCCAGAAGTTGAGTATCTTTTAGAGGAGTTGTATCTTCAAGTTCTAAGTCATGGGTATTGAGTTCCTAATCCCCTTTGATATTATATTTCTAATCATGGGACTATTACATGTTACCCATAAAGTCTTTAAATTGAATTGTTCATGCCCATAATTCCGCATGAATTTGTCACGCCCCGAGCCTACACCATGGGCGGGACCGGCACCCGGAGACCATTTTTGGCCCCAAGTAAACCCTTGGCCTGGCTTTCATAACTCAGCGGAAACCTCAATAGAATAACTCAATGCAAATGCAAGGTTACAAAACAACTTAACTTATTAAATCTGGCCACAAAGGCAACTCGAATCTCAAAATAGGATATTTACATATATACATAGATAAGAGACTCAAAACTAACTGACTGACTGTCTATGAAGTCTCTAAAATACTGAGATGGATGTTGGGACAGACCCCACACATCCTAATAAAACAAAACTTAAGAACACAAATCAACCGAGTCCTCCGGAAGCAAGGACGCTCACCACTGACTCTGGAGTGCTCAGCTAGATCAACGACGTGCAGGATGCTGATCCGGGGTACCTGTGTCTGCATCATAATAAGATGTAGGCCAACTGGCATCAGTATATGGAATGTACGAGTATGTGAGCTGGAAAGCTAAACCACGACTTAAGCTTGAAAGGAATACAAGAGAACACTTACCTTGGCCCTGTACGACTCAAGAATAACTTAATTGAACTCAATATATATATATATATATATATATAAGGCAATAAGACACATGCGATATATAAAGCTTTTAAAACATTGCAAACAACTTAGTTCGTTAATGATTAAAGCAATAACAACTCAACTTTATTTATATAAAAGTAGTATAACTTTAGTGGGAGATTCTTTAACCGACAACCACCACTATGAGCCCTAGTGGTGGTGCAACGTTTTACCTCACGGTGTCCAAGGACCATCCTATACCTTGCCGTGATATAGGACCTTACTTTTGCTTAGTTGATCCACTAGCCTAATCTTACGTGATCATCTAAAAAGAATGATACGTCAAGTCCCATGTTGGCGCATGGTTCTTATGGAGAGTTGAGTTAATATGAAC
>JAJOOJ010013637.1:0-41670 GCA_029582625.1 Solanum boliviense | reverse complement strand
TTCTTCTTTTTTTCTCTTGCTCCCTTAGTCCCGATTTCCCCCTTTGATTATGCTTATTGCTTATGGTCATTTTAATTGCTTCCGCGACCAAGGATGTGTAATGATACGCTATGAGGCTTGTTTGGGGTTCCTTCGGGTTCCCCATTCGCCGGTCACGTCTAGGCCCTAGGCTTGGGTCATGACAGCACCAAAGTAACCTTAGTCTCATGTGTACAACCCTCAATCATAGGGAATAGTTTTATCCAGCTTGAAGGCCATTGGATGTATGGAAATATAGTGTGAAGAAGTCTGAAAGTGTTCTTAAAACAACAAATTTGACTTTGGCAATGTTAGACTGTTTACCTCCATACTTCTTGGCACATCTATTTTTCCAAAGGTTCCAACAAATGAAGATGGGTGTGGATTGCATGATGAGTTTATGAGCCTCATTTTTGTATTCAGTTGACCACCATCTCATGAGAATATATCTTAGAGGTATATGATCAGTCTGTATTCCCAAGGAGTCTACAAAAAATTTCCACATACTTGGCAAATTTTCTAGAATTAAAAGTGTGCTCGATAGTGTCCACTCCCGGATTATTGCAGCAATAACAATATGAAGGTTCCCCACCAAAACTACTAATTTTCTCATTAGTAGGTAGTTTGCTTCTAATGGCCTTCCAAAGCAAGAAGGAGCATTTAAAAGGGAAGTTTTTATGCCAAGTACATGTATTGATCTTAGTCTTTGTTCCTTTTTCCCTGATTTCACTCCATGCAGATGAGCATGAGAATTCTCCATTGGTGGTAAGGCTCCATATAGGCAGGTCTGGTAATCCTTGCTGCAAATGAAGCTGAGTGGCAAGTATGCTAGGAACATGAGTTTGATGAGCTTGTTGAATGACTCTCCCGATGTCCCATTGGTCATTTACCATGAAATCTGATATGGTAGTAGTGTTAAATCTATTACTATCAATAGAATAGTGTGCCAAAGGCCCTACTCCCAACCAGTTATCCCACCAGAAGGAACAGGTCCCTGATCTGATTTTCCAGTGGATATGAGTTTCAATAGTATGCTTGTTTCTCACCATATGTCTCCAGGTTTAGGAGTCTCCTGTGGCCCACTTTTTGCTCATCGGATTAGATATTTGACAATGGTTTGCCTTGAAGAAGTTGCCCCACAAAGTTTGTTTGGACCTAAGCATCCACCATTGCTTATACTGGAAAGACATACGCACCTCACCCAGAAGTCTAACTCCAATTCAACCTTCATCAAGTGGAAAGCTGAGATTCATCCAGGAAGATCAGTGATATTTCTTTTTGTTGTTCTTTATTCCCCAGAAGAAATCATCCATAATGCCTTGAATCTATTTGATGATAGTGGATGGAGGGGAGATGGCTGACATAATATGAATAGGTAGGGACTGTAACACATGTTTGATCAAAGTTTCTTTTCCTCCATAACTTAACATTTTAGTTTGCCATCCCGTAATCATGTTCACCACCTTGTTGATCATTTTGGAGAAGTAAATGATTCTTGACCTACCAATGAAAATAGGATAGCCAAGGTATGTAAGGGGACTTTCTTTTTTATTAAATCCTATAACTCTTCTGATTCTATGGTGCTTTTGAAAGAATTGGCTAGGATCATGAAGTGGATTTTTGTTTTGTTTATGAGTTGCCCATAAACTCTTTCATAAGTACCTAAAGTGTGTATGATCAGCTTGAGAGACTTCTTTCTGCCTGATGTGAAGATAATAACATCATCAACAAAGCTTAGATGATTGATTTGAGGACCTCTCAACTCTATGTAGAAACCATTATATAAGGGGTGTTGATGAAGATTATTGAGAGATCTTAAAAGTACTTCAATACCTAAAATAAATAGGGCTGGAGATAGGGGTCTCCTTGTTTCAGGCCCTAGTGGAGTGGAAAAAGCAATATCTATGACCATTGATAATAATTGAGTACTAGTTGTTAGCCATGATTCTCCAAGTCATATCAATGAAAATTTCATCAAATCCCATTTTTCTCATAACTATGCATATAAAGGACCAGGAGACCCTATCATAGGCCTTTGCCATGTCCAGCTTAATAACCACATTGCCTCCAATAATAGGCTTCTTAATTTGATGAATAATTTCCTAAGCTAACATGATATTCTCAAAAATACTCCTCCCCCCTGACAAACCCTGAGTGGTTTAGAGAAATCAAACTAGACAGAATAGGAGCCAGCCTTAAAATTAGCAACTTTGAGATGATTTTGTTGGTGAAGTTGCTTAAG
This sequence comes from Solanum boliviense, assembly GCA_029582625.1. NCBI lineage: Eukaryota > Viridiplantae > Streptophyta > Magnoliopsida > Solanales > Solanaceae > Solanum > Solanum boliviense. The sequence goes on along the minus strand of JAJOOJ010013637.1, from coordinate 39,410 downwards.
CTGATAGGTCTGAATTCTAATAACCTGATGGGATTGCTTACTTTAGGAAGTAAGACTAAGTAGGCATGAGAGAAATATTTAGGAAGCATCTGTCCACTGAAGAAGGCCAATATCACCTGCATAAGATCATCCTTAATAATTGACCAACATTTTTGGAAGAAACATCCATTCATTCCATTTAGTCCTGCAGCAGAATTTGGATTCATAGAGAAGACCACCCCTTTCGGTTCTTTAACCGTAGGTAGAGCTTGCAATTCATCATTCTGAGCCTGAGTGACCATTCTTGGAATACAGTTCAAAGGTTCTTCATCAATTATATTGGACTGCCCTGTAAAAATGTCCTGGAAGTGTTCACAAGCAGCCTCTGCAATTTGTTCATCCCCCTGTATCCACTCATCATCATTATTGAGGATTTTGTGAATGAATAACCTTTTCCTTCTACCCCTTATCAGTGAATGAAAGTATTTTGAATTTGCATCCCCTTCTTTGAACCATTGTGACTGTGTTTTCTGTTTGAGGATGACCTCTTCAAGTTTCATAAACTTTATGTATTCAACATTGAGGCCATGAAGTGTAGTTATGTTTTCTTCACTGTTTTGCTGAATCAGATTTTCCTCAGCTTGCTTAACCCTTTCTTCATAGTCTTTAACTTTAGCATAAATGTCCCCAAATTGCATTCTAGACCAGGAGCTAAGTGTAGCATCCACCCTTTTCAGTTTTTGATGAAAAATCCACATAGGATCTACTTCCACAGACCTATTCCAGTAGCCTTTGACAGTGTCTAGGAATGAAGGTTGATCAGCCCAACAATTTAAAAGTCTGAAATATCTAGTGACATTTTTAGTTTTAGCATTTATTTCCATTAGAATTTGACAGTGATCAGACCCTAAAGAAGGAAGATAAGTGATGCTTGTATGAGGCATGTTTTCCAGCCATTTATCATTGGCCATAGCTCTGTCCAATCTTTTCCAAATTCTGAAATTAATACCTTTCTGATTTGACCAAGTGAATTTCTGTCAATTAAAGCCCAAGTCCATAAGTCCACAAGCTTCAATGATGCTAATAAATCAAAAGCTTTTTCTCATGTTATAAGGAATCCCTCCTAATTTTCCTCTGTAGAAGTAATGACATTGAAGTCCCCAACTGCACACCATGGAGTGGATTTAGAAACATCAGCATAATGTAACATCCTCTCCCATAGAGGTTTTCTAAGATGATCCTTACATTTGGCATGGACAAAAGTAGTTATAAAAGTGTTTGGAGATTCAACATGCTTAAACTCACATGTAATTTGTTGCTCATCTGTCTCCATTACATTACATGTAATAGCAAGAGTCCAAAAAAGACAGATTTTCCCATTACTGTTGCTAACTACCTAATCCATGGCAAGTTGATTTTTGAAAAGCTGCATTTGGGAATTGTTTGAAAATGGTTCCAAAACAACAATGATAAATAGGTGGTGAATATTTTTGAGATTTTTGAGTCTTTCAATAACACCTTGGGTATTGATCCCTCTTGCATTCCAAATGATTGTACTTATCAGTGGGAAGATCTAGAGGTAAAGAGCCTAGTATTTGGTCTTCCTGCATGATAACAACATGGATAGCATGGATCACATAAAAGCATTAGAGGAGCTTGATGGACGCAAAATCAAGAAGTACAATGTGTGGAAGGTCCATCTAAGTGAAGAGAAAGAAGAAAAAGGCCATTTGTGCAAATGATCATCTCATAATTTCAAGAATTCACAAAAGAAGACAACCAAACAAGGCCCTTACCTCATTAAGGGTAAAATTGTCAAAGAAGTGTCTTCTTTACTTTATTTTCAAGAATTCACAAAAGAAGTCAACCAAACAAGGCCCTTGCCTCATTAAGGGTAAAATTGTAAAATAAGTGTCTTTTTTATTTTATTAGTATAAATAGTAGTCTCTTTTATTTTAGAAGATTTAGACTATATGGATTTTGAATGTGAAATGAACAAGCTCTTTCAAGAGTGTAGTTTCAGGGTGGAATCCCTTTAGGATAGCCTAGCTTAGTGTAGCTTAATCTAGATTAGTGATGGGTGGATTCTCATTGTTGATTTAGGACTTCTTTAACCTTGATTTCACTTGAGATTGCTCATTCGTGGTTTTCAATTTGAGTTGTTTCTTTTCGAATTCAAGTTTCTCTTCTTCCTTGGTTGATTGTTTATTCAATTGTCTTTCTTTCTTCTCTTCTCATCTCTTATTTCTCATCTATCTTACTTTTGTGTTGTTTCATTCTCCATTTGATTTCAATTGGTTTTATCCCCAATTAGAACCCTTATTACTGCAGTACCAGGAACAGAAATAGAAGATTTCTTGAGAGGAATCCTTTCTAAGTGTATGCCTTTGGGGGAGAGGCCTTGTTTGCTGGCAACCTGTTGTAATTCCTTATCCAATTCTGTATCATTATTAGAACTGAAGGCTTTTATCAATAATTCACTAGTCTCATCATCTCCATCCTGGACATTTATGGGCTGATTATCTCCATCTACTTCATCTTCTGAGTTTTCAATATCATACTCATCCCTTGGTGGTCCTGTTGTCTGCAGTTTGGACTTATCAGGTGGTTTGCTGGGAGTTGGAGAATTGTACTTAGCTTTGAGAGGGATCACATCAAAAGCTTATTGTTCTTCCTCCATGATGAATTTCTTACATGCATTTAACCCCACAGTTTCTGCATTATGAACCTGTTCCTTGTTTTGTTCTTCTACTTGTCTCTTTTTGATAGCTTCTCTCTTTTTCTTACTAGGCTTATTTTTGTTTTTTGGTATATTCACTTGCCCACTAGTGCTGGCTTTGTTCCCCTTATCTTTGGCCATAGACCCGTTGCACTGATCATGTTTCTTTGTAATACTGTGGACATGCTAATTTGCCTCTGGAATTTGTTGTTGAGTCTGATTTAGCATTTTTTTGAGGAGCCTTTACAGTGGTAGTAGGAGCCTGAGTCAAACCCCTCCCCTTAGGTTCCCCTTTCTGCATGTTAGTAGGGTTCTCCTTCACAATCGTCCTCCCTCCACAAACTTCATCAGCCACAACAGAGGGGATTACAGGGGAAAGGGTATCATTGTTAAGACAATGATCATCCACATCAATTATATGGGGTGGGGGTTTAGGAATCTGAGCACCAAATTCTTTCTCAATATTTGTCAATGGTTTTGCATTCATACATGTTCCCTGCATGCTTTGCTGATTTTGATTGTCCTTGATCTTGTTTACCTGCATTTGAGCATTTTTTGCCTCCTTACCTTGATCCTGGTTTTGGGTGTGATTGTTATTTCTTTTTCTACCTTGAGTCTGCCATTGTTCCTCCTTGTGAGTGTAAGTAATAACATTTGGTTCTCTTGCATGCTTCTGATTTTTTGATTGCATTTGTGCTCTTCTTCCTCCAGTGGCTGATTGTTTTTGGTTCCTGTACTTTGTTGTTTGTCTTATCCTTTCTTGCTAGCTTCCATTTCTTTTCTTTGCTTGAACTCTTCATCTCTTGTCTTCATAGGGCATGTTCCCACAAAGTGGCCCTGTTGTTTACAGTAAACACAGTATAGTGGCACCTCTTCATATTCAATAATTTGCCACTTTCCTCTAGTTGGATCTTTTTCAGAAAATCCCAGCCAAACATGTCTAGGTCTTTCCTTGGTCAGGTCTATTTGGATTCTGACTTTTGCCACACCACCCCTAGTTTTATGCATAGATGCTGAGTCAAGATACAAGGCCTTGCCAATAAGTGACAGTATAGGAGTCAGGGTGTCCATATAGTAACAATGCCAATGTAGCTCAGGTAGTGTGATCCAAATAGGGACTACAAGGATCTCATCCTCTGGTTTAAATTCTGGATTCCACATTTGTATTTTCATTAAATGTCCTGCAATAAATATTTTTTGCTTTGTCCAAACTTTGATGTGATCAACTTGTTTGTCAAAATCAATATAAATATGCCTCGAGTTATAGTGTTCAATATTAACAGTTCCAAGGTGAGTTTGAGCAAGAAAGCTTTTTTTGATCACCTCCATTTTGGGCATAAAGTTAGTGAATTTACCCACCAAGGTGAACCTACATCTGCCAGCCATTTTGTTCATGAAGTCTTCTTCGTGAAATGTTATAGAGGGATATCCTTGCTTAGTGGTAATAATAGGAGGGGCTATGTCCATATGTGGGACGTTACTATTTTGGATAGCTCTCAACCTATTTGCTAAGGTTTGAGCCACAATGGGGAGGGGGGGACGGGTCAGGAATTTGGTTGGTGTTGTTTTTGTTAATGGAGTTGTTGGTAGGAGGTTTGTTCTGTTGTTGTTGGTTGTTATTTTGGTTGGTTTTTTGCATGTTTGGTCTATATGTATCAAAGTTAGAAGACACCTTGATAGGGGGAGGGATTTTAGGATCCACAAGTTTGTTTCCCATGTGATTTTGTTTCTCATTCTGCCCCCTTACATCCTCCTGCATAACATGTTTACCCTTGGGAAGTACTATGATCATGAGGAGCTTGCAAGTTATGAAGTAACTTACTTGTCATGTTCTTGTTATTGATATTTGTGTGGTCCTCTGTAACTTGTTTGCATTGTTGATTGGTAGTCCCATTGGAGCTGTTGTTGGCCTTAATTTTCCAAATCGCTGTCTCATTTTTGTCTTGATGATCACCTGCATACAAATTAGAATTTTTAGCTTGTGAATTGAATTTTTTGGAACTTACCTCCTTGTTGCCATTTTGACTCAATTCTTGTTCCTTCTCCTGTTCTTTGTTAGCATTTTGTGAATCTCCATCATTGTGATTTTGCTTAGAATTTATGTCACTTTGACATGCTAATTTCGTAGGTGAATTATCACTTGTGCTATGTTGAGGGATGGTCTTCCTTGCTTCTTTGTGATGTTCATTTGCTCCATCTTCGACATTTTGGTTTGCCTGAGCTTCGGCGAGTTCGCCGAAATTGTGTCCTTTGTTCCCATCAATTTTACTTACATATTTGGAGGCGCTGAGTTGAGGGGGGTCCAAACCTGTATTTTTTTTCCCTGAATCTCATTCGTCTCCGGCGAAACTCCATTTGAGTTTGAAGGAGATTTTGGCGATTCTCTCCCAAAATTTGCCTAATCAAATCTCTCAAACGGTAAGATAGAATTGCATGATTTTGCGATATTAGGTAGATCTTGAAGTGTAGATTCCATTCCATCAATTGGAATTAGCTGAATCATTCCAGATTTGGTCAAGGAAATAATTTCTTGTGCGCACTTTAACTTCTCTTCAGACAAATGAACAGTGATCCCTAGGTTGTGATTCAAATTCGAGGAGCTGTGGTTGGAATTTAAGGGAGATTCTTGTTGGAGAGGGTGTGTCTCCTCCATATGTATATTTTTGCTTTGGTTTGGGGGCCATATGACCGTCGCCGGCGGCGCTATTACCATTCCGGTGCGACTGTATATTTGCATCCTAGTTACCGTTAAAAAACAAAATATTACCGTTGATTAGAGAGAATTTGCTTCCCCTTACATTTGATTAGAATGTAGGCAATATGCGTTAGTACAAAATGTACCAAGTATGAAAGCTAGCTCAACATCATAAGAGCATCTCAGATGGTTAGTCAACATAAGACATAAGCATAAGATATAATAACATGATCATAACACAATCAATGTAGCCATATGATAATCATCAACACAAGCATCATATAAACACAAGTCAACATAAGATATATTTAATGAGCATTGGAGATACATCATGTTCATGGCATAGTATTTACTTAGAATTTCGTGGTTAAATACTTCAACCTTAAGTCCTTCATAGTACAAGAGAACTACTTCACAAGCCACCTCCAAGTATACTTGTGCAATGCAAGGATAGCATCCCATACTACCATCCAAGCTAAGTACCTCTCTTTGGTCATTCTTGGGTATAGTCACACTGAAGACTTAGGTCTTCATGTCATCTTAATTATAATCTATGTACAAGGTCAACTCTTAAGATTCTCTATGCCATAAGGTTACTACACTTCTAAGTAACCCAAGACACACTTGTGCAATGGATCCCATACTACCCTTCAAAGTAAGCATAGCCTTGAAGTCATCCTAGTCATATTCACCCTACTTTGGCCTCATTATTAGCTTAACTCTCATAACTAAGGGAATCTCTCACCTTTAGTCAACTATAACTAGGAAAGGCAACTCTAGCCTAATCCTATCTCAAGACTTCTCTTTAGTGACCCTAAGTCATACTTTTGCAATGCATTCATAGCATCCTATAATACTATACATGCTAAGTATTACCTTTAAGTCATCATGCTAACACTTCGTGGTTTGGAACCTAGTTCCTCTCTTTAACTTTAGAACACTATGAGGTACTTTATTAAGTTAGTCTTAGTTCAATTATGCTTTAGAACACTATGAGATACTTCTGAAGCTGTATTAGTTCATAGGATATGGAGATTTCTTCTAAGAATCTTAACTCCACTATGTGAAGGTTCCCATCTAATGAGACCTAACTTTGGGACAACCCACACTCTACTACATAAGAGTTCCCCCTTTAACTTGGATAGTCCTCACATTAACTAGGTGTGGCTCTCCTTTCTTCTTCGAGTACGAACACTATCTTGTGTGACACTCCACCTCATCTTCAATATCCACTTGAGGCCAAGCATACACCTAGAGGTTTACTTGTTAAGCCTTGCTTAAGACTCATCTCTCATGAAAGGATGTCCTTGAAAATCAATCCATGTTCAAGTGATTCTATCACTTTAATCTATCAAGCATTCCTAAGGTAGGTTAGGTGAGTATAGACCTTTCACCACAATTCAACCTACTAGACTTCTATTATCTTTTAGGCTTCACTCTCAAGCCTTTACATCAATAGTTATTCACATTAGTTTCACCCTAAAGCCTTAACTATCATGATTACAAACCCTACTCTCAAGGTTCATTTCTTCATCTCTTCTTTATACTTAGATTTCAAGGTAATTTGATCACATCTTTCATTATTAGGTGATTCTAGTCTTAATTGATCATAAAGGTTCAATTCTAACTGTACAAGTCAAGATCCTTCCTATTCAATAAAGTCTAGTTCAATTAATTATTAGATGATCCTAACTATGATCAATTAGTATTCAAGACATTGAAATAGGAAGATCACTTTAGAACCTTCAATTTTGCCTATAATGGCATAAACCCACAAAGATCACATTCATCAATTTAGATTATGGTTCATCATTGAAATCACATGAAATCATTACATTATCATTAGTCAAAGCTAAATATATCATAATTGGGTGATATCCACTAGATTGGAATAACACCCAAACCCTACCTACAATGCAATCACGACCCTAGCTAGAATTGGGTTTTTGAGTTCACAATTAGGGGATTACTAAGGGGGTTCCATAGGTGGAAGAACCCATGGATGATTAAGCTTCGCACACCTTTAATCAATTCCCTAAATAAAGCTTGAAATCAATGGAGAAACGACCTAGATGCTGCCCCTCTTCTTCTTCTTCTTCTTTGCTTCTAGAGAGAGAATTTCTTGAGAGTAATTTGAGAGTTCTAAGATGAATGAGTTAAAGTGATTAGTTTAGGATCTATTAACTATTTATAGGAGGTTAATTAATTAACTAATCACCCCTTCTAACCCCTAAACTAATTACTAAACTAACCCTCAACTCATCACTTAAAACTAAACTACCAACAACTGGCAGCATTCATGACTCCTTATCCACGGAACGTGGATGGGTCTACTGGACGTGGTTTGGGTCCATCATTTGGACTTGGGGGTCAAATGTTGCAGGGTATTGCAGGCTTGACCTATGCCCATGACCTATGGGGCATAGGTTGATCTAAGGGGCGTGAATTGAGGTCGTGAACCAAGCTGTTTTGACAGCTTTTTGGGCAGTGTTAGGGTCCTCCTCAAGAACCCCTTGGGTGGTCCTTCTCAAGGACCCCTTGGGTAGTCCTCCTCAAGGACCCCTTGGGTGGTCCTCCTTAAGGACCCCTTATATGGTCCTTGGGGATTCGTACGCGGATGTTTAAGCCCTAAACATGTCATTCTAAGTACGGGAGTCATTTATCTTGATTTTAACCCTCATACAACACTCCAAAACTCCACTACAAGACTCTACAACACACTAGGTCAACTCGCTAAAATATGGGGTGTTACACAACTTTACAAGTCAAGATCAATCATACTGAATAAGGTCTAGTTCAATTCGTCATTATATGTTCCTAACTTTGAACAATTACTACACATGACATTGATTTAAGAAGATCACCCATTAACCTTCAATTTCATCTCTAATGGCATAACCTACAAATATTACATTCATCAATTTAGACTAGGGTTTACCATAAAATCACATAAACTCATCATAATATCACAATTCAATGTCCTAACACAGGCTTTCAACAATGGAGGTTGTTCTTGGTCCAAGCTTCAAGCTCTTTCTTCTTCTTCTTCTTCTTCTTTTTCTTCTTCTTGGGTTTTCTAGAGAGAGAAATATTTTGAGAGGAGAGTGTTTTGGGTTTTTGATTCTAAGTGACTTAGTTGGGGTGGTTAATGACTTAAAATAGTCTATATTGGTGAAATAAAACAATTAAAATTGACCCCATTAATTAACTAATCGTTTTGGAAATTACCAAACGACCCTCAACTAGGCAGCCCCTTGCCAGGGGCCACACCCATCTTTACGAGTAGTCAAGAGCACCACAGCTCGTGGTGGTGCCCGTGGTCCGTTGACCAGTAGCTCCCCTTCTCTTTCCAAGCTCCCAAGAGGCTAAGGCAACCCCACGGGCCATGAAGTGGCTCGTGAAGGGAAGTCTTGGCTTGGGCAGTGGCTAAACTTTGGTGCCTTGGCCTCGACAATGCTAAGGCCTTCCCATGAGTCATAGTCATGACCACAGGCCGTGAAGTGGCTCGTGGTCCCTAGGTAGTGGCTTGGCTTCAAGGTCTTGACCTCTACAATTCCAAGGGACCTTCACGAGACTCTTCACGAACCGTGGTAAAGACCATTGGTCGTGGTCTTGAGGAAGTACCTTGCCAAGGTTGGGGCAACCTTGGCCTTTGGCTTAGGCTTGCCCCTTTTTCCTTGGCACTTCCCCTTGCAACCCTTAATCATACCATAGATGGTCTTCTAATTATGGGGTTTAACACGTACCTTGAAGTTAAATCACACGTTTAGGTTCTAGTTCAACCTACTAGTTTTCAGAGTCGTTACAGGCTCAAACTCGATAATAAATTTAATATCACACTCTAGGGGTAGGTCAGTAGAAAACACATCTATAAAATCACAGATAAATTGAATAGACTCAACGGAAATGACCTCCCCACTCACATGAGGCGCATAGGCCAAAAAAGACAAACACCGACTAGCTTTTAGGCTCCAAGCCTGAACAAAAGATATAACTCCAATCGGTGTGCCACTAATGGAACCCTCCTAAACCATTGGTGGAATACGAGGCATGGCTAAGGTAACGGTCTTTGAGAAATAAAATAACACTGCATGATAGGGGGATAACTAGTCCATGCCCAAAATCAGATAGAAATCAAGCATATCTAATAATAAAATATAAGCTCAGGTGTCACGCCCCTGGATCGAAACTAAGAAAGATCCAAACACCTAACCCACTACTAAAGACTCATCCATGGGGTCGACACATACAAGACACTGACATAGGCTCAAAACTCATACATATACAAAAAGTATAATACATAGACACGTATGAATGGGTGGAGCCTGGATAAAATAGAGTTGAGGCGGGCTAATGGCATAAAAGAATCGTACATGTGATCGCATTGTCTGATGCATGTGCCTCCACCCTAGCTACAGTTTCATAGAAAGGGCTATGCCCGCCTCTTCCTCGGCCATTAGTCCTACCACCTGAACTGCCTCCTCGAGGACCACCCTGCCTACCTTGCTATCCACCGTGATGGTCCTGGCCTTAACCTCGATCTCTAGCTTTAGGTATTGTTGGTGGAGCTGGTAAGCTTACTATGGGACTGGAGCAATCTGTCTATGAAATAGACAATCTATATCCTACTGACCTGACCCTCCACAGTCAAAAAAACCTAAAGATTATTTGCTCCTAGAAGAACGACCGCAATGACCTAAAGCACTAGCGTGGGACCCATGATTCTAACTAGCTCCAAACTCAGTATGGCTATATCGATCACCCTTTGAACTCTACACTGAGGGGTGAATAGGCAAATTGGGCAGACCCTTCTCAAACCGTTGTATCTTTGGGCCTAGAGCAAGACCCACTATAACTACTCTCATATCAAGCTCTCTTGTCACTACCCTTGGGCATCATGACAAAGCTTCTAAATAGTACGGTCATGATCAACAACATGCAAACAAGAGCAACCATCTAAGACCATAGACCGATCCTCAATCTGCAGCGGCAGTCTTTACCCATAAAGAAAACACCAAACGCTCTCCTCCCTAGTAGGTAAAATCATGGTAGCATGGCGTGAGAGATCATGAATCCTAACTCGTACTTAGAAACTATCATAGAACCCTGCTTTAATCAAGATAACTGATCTCTAAGGCTATCTCTGATGTTGTTAGTATTCAACATGGCTAAGAAGGTCTCAGAAAACTCATTCTAGGTGACCAAAGGAGACCCAACAGACCTAGCCTAAATAAATGTATGCCACCACTGTCTAGCTGGCACATCAAGGTGATACACAGTTAAGTTGGCTCATCTTGACTCCACGAAACCCAAGATATGTAGTTGTTCATGGAAAGTAGTCAGAAACTAGTGCACATCCTCACCCACAACCTTAGAAAACCTTAAAAGTAAAAGCATCAAAACAATCCAAGCATTTTCTGCTCCTTTAGTGGCATAGCTCTAGCCATAATCACAAGTTGTGCAACCTCAAGTGGTGTCTAGGCTATGGTTGCCTCTATTACAGGCTGATCCTACTAACCTGGTGTTGGTGCATCAGTTGGTGTTGGTGTTGGGGCTTGATTCATACCTCTAAGCACTGTTAAATGTTAAGTAATGGTTGTTCAAAGCTCGCCATAGGTAGTCTGGGTGGTGGCTGAGCTGGTCCTTGCCCCCGGTTACTCTGGAACATGCACTACTAGAGGATCCCGTACTAGCTCTGGACCTGTTCTCTTACTGTGGGTAGTGTTGCACCTCTTCTTAGAAAGGGAGGTTGACCCCTACCCGGATCCGCCTTGTGGCACGTACGATCCACTTTGTTAACAGAATGAAACAAGTGCAATTTCCAGAAACCAATAACACACAAACTTCACGCAAGTGTTGGAAAAGAAAAGAATTCCTAAAGACACCCAGTAGCCTCCCAAATATAGGACACAAACATCATTGCACTCATCCGCAGGACTCTAATAAGTATTATCTTTGTACAAGTGAGACCGGTGAACCTGGGGCTCTGACACCAACTTTTCACAACCTGACTTACTAAGTCATGATTGCACCTACTAAAACCCACTAAAAGGTAAACCAACCCATACCCAGAACAAAAAGTAGGCAGTATTAGGGTAGAACTAAACAAAAAATAATGCTACCAATATGCAAAGACAAAAATGGGAAGCAAACAAAACACTATATTCAAAAGATTCCTCCTAGAAACTGAAAGTCATAATGTTACGACCCGAGCCTACACCCTGGACGTAACATGGCGTACAAGACTCCGAAGTGCCTCATAGCATTCATAACATAAGACATAAGAAACGAGGCGGAATTAAAAAAAAATTTCTTTGCAATCCAAATCTTTATAAAATGCAAGTGGATGTCTAACTCTGTCTCTTTGAACCATCTAATACAACTTTGAATCAATAATAGGGTCACAACCCATTAACATAATCTGAAACGTAAAATGACATGAAAGAAACTACTAAAGACTCATATGTCCTTATATCTTGAGGACTCACCACAAGCTTAGAGAATGGTCAACCCAAGCTTGAATCCAAAGAAATTGCTTTAAGAACCAAAATCTACACTTTGTGAAAATGTTGAAGAAAAATGGGTTAGCATAAAAATGCACTAGGTATGATAGCCATGCAAAAATCATGCTAAAAAGGACATTTTAGTTAAAAACCATGCATTAACCAGTTTGAGAATCACCGTGCACTTTTAGTATAAGCACATAAGACATAAGCATATTCATCATGTAAGTCATTCTAACACATTAGAACCATTCCTTAGGTAACCCTAAGTTATACTTGTGCAATGTATGAATGGCATCCCATAATACCATTCATACTAAATACCCTTTTAAGGCCACCTTAGACATGTTCACCATTCTTTGAACCCATCTTTAGTTAATAATCATAGACAAGGAGCATTCTCATTTAATAAGTCTTGGCAAGGAAAGCAACTCATAATAAGGAAGGTGTTACTTGAAACCCGGCCTAACATGGGGAGTGCTTCCACTTTACAATATCCTCACGGTGCTAAGATTTAAATTCCCAAAGAGTAGTTCATTTCTTTAACATTATTACTCATGAGAGGGATGCCATTGGCCTACCGACCCAAGGTACATTATTAAACCCATGAAAGAGCGCCATTAGCCTACCGATTCAAGGTACATTGTTATACACTTGAAAGAGCGCCATTAGCCTACCATTTCAAGGTACCTTATTAGGATATCTCATTGAATCCTCATGAAAGAGTGCCACTGGCCTACCGATTCAAGGTTCATCATTGTCATACATGGAAGGGTGCCATTAGCCTACAGATCCAAGGTACATCATTAGAATACTTCATTAATCATTTATGAAAGGGATGCCACATGGCCTACCGATTCAAAGTTCATTAAGTCAAGATACTTTAGTTACACAAGAAGAGGATGCCCTAAGCCTACCAATTCAAGGTATACCAATCAAGATCACTTTCAATTACGCAAGAAGATGAAGCCTAAGCCTAGCAATTCAAGAAATATCGTTCAGTGAAGAAACCTTTCACAACATGTCATTATCATTCACAAGTGTATAATTGAGAATAACCTTTCAACAATATCACAATTGCATTATAGTCATAATCACATAACTTTCATTTAAATCACAAATCATGTACACAAGCATCATAATTGTACAACAATATTCACAATTTTCCCTTCAAAGACCATGAATCATGATTCACCAACACACCTACAATTATTACAATATAGGCATGAATAATTACATAATTCAAGTAGTTAAACTACTACAAGAACAATTGCATATTACTCATCATACTACAATTCACCCACATCACATAGTCATAGATTAGGGTTATGGGGATATCGTGGATTCACAGGAGATTTTATCATAAAACAGCAATTCAACCTAGGAAGTTACCTAATTATCCTTACTTAGTCCGAAACTTGGCAGCAACATAGGAGTGATCCACGCCCATGACGCACGTACCATGGGTGGGTCTACACCCTGTCATGCAAGTCCGTGAGACGGTGGTCTGTAGCCTAATATTGAGGGCCTGACCCATGACCCCTATCTACGGGGCGTGGGTCCATATTCTGGCCGTAGGTGCCATCCGTAGGTGGCCCTTGTTGGGCAGTCCCATCAGATTTGAGGAGTCTTGGGGGGTTGGACTTTAAGGTCCTCCTCAAGGACCCTTAGTTGGTCCATGGGGGGGGGGGGGGTCATACCTTGACGTTTAACCCCTAAGTTCGGGAAACCATTTTACCACATTAACCCACAAATAAAACTCAAAGACTCTCACGCAAGGATCTAGTTTTACCTACTAGTGTTTCAGAGGCGTACCAATATCTCCCCCTTAGGAACATTCGTCCTAGAATGACACTTTAGACACCTTACGAAAATAAAGACTCAAGAATAGCAGCCCATCATGCATGAAACATCAAAATAATGCACAAAACAATGAGGAAACATCAACTCCATCTCAATATACTCAATGCAACACAAGGAAGTAGGAATTACATCTAACAACCCATTATGCATGAAATCTTCAATATTTTTCATTTTCATAAGAGGAACTATCTTCTCAAACTCAAAGCATGCTCATCATAACATCATGAAGCAAATTATGCAATTTCCCTCAAAAGAACATTTAAGCATTTTAATCAATTCATCTCATGAAGCATATAGGCAATTCATACTAAATTCACATCAACCTGATGAATATAAATCATAAAGCTCACTTTCTCATTAAACAATAATTTCATCAAAACATGCATAACATACGGAGACCATGTAAACACATAAATCACATATGACTCCAAAACATGAAACAAACCACAAGGAACTCTTTGTCTCAAGATTTAGTAGGAATTGAAGAAAGGGATAAGGATATCGGAACTATCAACCACCTTACTATCTAAACATCCTTGGCAGTAAACCCATACTAAGGATAATATCAAAAATAGCATAGGGACCTTAATAAAACATTTACATCTATAAGAAACTACCAACATACCGGTGCCTTCATCTGGAAGGGCTTCTTTGTCCTTTCTAGACCGGAATGTATAGAAACGACCATACTTTGGAGCATTAGGATCCGGCCCATTAAGAGAAGCTTGTTTGACCTCTCTTCTTTTTGCCAAAAGTGTAGAGCAATCTTTCACTTGATGATCACTCTTTCCACAACCATACCACCCATTTGTACCAGCTAGGCACTTCAGATGGTGCTTATTTCCACAATTGGTGCAAGTAGGTTTAGGAAATGTAGGTCCACTACCTTTCTCTTGGTTAACCCTAGGAGTGTTGGAAGAGTCTTGGTTGGAAGGCCTTTTTTTGAATGGTTGTTGACCTTGCTCATCGGACCTAGCTCTCTTCGTCTACCTATTCTTTTTCTTAAGTGTAGACTCCTCAATTTGTTAAGCATACACCATAAGCCTAGAGATATTCATGTCACCATGGAACATTTCCGTACGACACTCTTCTTCAACTAAGTCCTGACACAATCATTACAAATCTACTCATCTCATCCCTCGAATCCGCTATCATACATGGAACATACTTAGACAATAGGCTAAACTTATAAAAATACTCTTGAACACTCATGCTACCTTTCCTAAGGTTGATAAATTCTTCCATCTTAACTTCCCTCTTTTCACGGGGAAAGAACCTATCAATGAATGCTTTCTTAAACACCTCCCAATCAATAGGACCCGCTCCTACCAGCCTATTTTTCTTCCATTAAGTAAACCAAACTTGAGCAACATCCTTCAATTGGTAAGAGGCTAGTTTCACTTTTTCTACCGAAGTCACCCCCAAAACATCAACTACCTTATAAACCTCATCCACAAATTCTTGGGGATTTTCTCCCACCTTGGAACCAAGAAATACAGGAGGATTTATTCTAAAAAATCCCTCAATCTAGAAGCGAAGGTATTCATATTAGGGTTCACATGTTCCCCAACATCCCTATTGACTTGGGCCGTCATAGCTTGGGCTTGAGTTGGTACGGCTTGAGCCATCATTAGAAAAGTCGACCTAACTTCCTCATCCAACATATCCGGAGGATTAATCGGAGCTTAATTCCCTTCAGGAACTTGATTCTCTTGAGGGGCTTCTTCATTGACATTGTTTCCCTTTATTCTTCTTACGTTTGCCCTTCGTGTATTCATTTCATGAAGACCCAAGAGAAGGGTTAGGAGAGGGACTTTATAGAGCTAAACTCTATGGCACGACTTAAAGAGTAATGAAAGAAGTGTAGTTTCCTAATATCTTATAGCCTATCATTTGTAAATGTGGTGCACTTCACACTAATGAACAAGACTCTACTAGATGTGGCTTATTAGACATCAATCCTAAAATCATCCCAACATTTTGTCCTCTAATACCATATTTGTTATGACCTGAGCCTACACCCCGGACGTAACACGACATACAAGACTCCGAAGAGCCTCATACAAGCCTCATAGCATTTATAACATAAGACAAAAGAAACGATGCGGAATTTAAAAACTTTTCTTAACGATCGAAGTCTTTATAATATGCAAGTGGAAGTCTAACTTTGTCTCTTTTATCCATCTAATACAACTTTGACTCAATAATAGGGTCACAACCCTGTAACATAGTTCGGAACGTAAAATGACATGAATGAAACTACTGAAGACTCACATGTCCTCAAATCTTGAGGACTCACCACAAGCTTTGAGAATAGTCAATCCAAAGCTTGAATCCAAACAAATCACCTGAAGAACTAGATCCTACACTTTGTGAAAATGTAGAAGAAATATGGGTTAGCACAAAAATGCACTAACTATGATAGCCATGCAAAAATCATGCTAAAAAGAACATTTTGGTTAAACAATATGCATTTAACCATTTTGAGAATCACCACGCAATTTTAGTATAAACACATAAGACATAATCATATTCATCATGTAAGTCATTCTAACATATTAGAACTATCCCTTAGGTAACCCTAAGTTATACTTGTGCAATGTATAAATGACATCCCACAATACCATTCATACTAAGTACCCCTTTGAGGCCACCATAGACATGTTCACTATTCTTTTATCCCATATTTAGTTAATAATCATACACAAGGAACATTCTCATTTAAAAAGTCATGGTAAGGAAAGCAACTCATAAGAACAATCCAAGTTAAGCATTCATTATTTCATTTAACATTCATGTCAACGTTCTCATTAGCATCATTATAAGGACATTCATTTCATTAGACATTATGACATTTGAGAAACACACCATAGCCGTCCTCAAAGCCTACTCGTGCAATGCATTAATGGCATCCCATATTACCACCCACACTTCACAGAACTTCATGAGTAACCATAGCATATAACTCACATGATGGGAATAAACCCTAACCAACATAGACCATGTAAGGAAATCATGGAATCCGGGTTCTATCCCACACCATAAAGGGTTGGTCTACTTGCCTATGGTAGGAACAACAATTTTAGTTTAGGTGAATCCACTAGCTAATAACCTATGTGGGCACATAGTTATGAGATAAAGAAGGTGTTACTTGAAACCCGGCCTAACATGGGGAGAGCTTCCACCTTATAATATCCTCTCGGTGCTAATCTTTAATTTCCCATAGAGTAGTTCATTTCTTTAACATTATAACACATGAGAGGGATGCCAATGGCCTACCGACCCAAGGTACATTATTAAACCTATGAAATAGCGACATTAGCCTACCGATTCAAGGTACATTGTTATACACATGAAAGAGCGCCATTACCCTACCGTTTGAAGGTACATTATTAGGATATCTCATTGAATCCTATGAAAGGGTGCCATTGGCCTACGGATTCAAGGTTCATCATTGTCATACATGGAATGGTTCCATTAGCCTACCGATCGAAGGTACATCATTAGAATACTTTATTAATCATTTATGAAAGAGATGTCACTTGGCCTACCGATTCAATGTTCATTAAGTCAAGATACTTTAGTGACACAAGAAGAGGATGCCCTAAGACTACCAATTCAAGGTATACCAATCAAGATCACTTTCAATTACACAAGAAGAGGATGCCCTAAGCCTACCTATTCAAGGTATATTGTTACATTGAAGAAACCTTTCACAACATGTCATCATCATTCACAAGTGTATAATTGAGAATAACCTTTAAACAATATCACAATTGCATTGTAGTCATAATCACATTACTTTCATTTAAATCACAAAGCATGTACACAAGTATCATCATTATACAACAGTATTCACAATTTTCCCTTCAAATACCATGAATCATAATTCACCAACACACCCATAATTACTAAAATTTAGGCATGAATTATAACATAATTCAAGTAATTAAACTACTACAAGAACAATTGCATATTATTCATCTTACTACAATTCACCCACATCACATAGTCATAAATTAGGGTTACGGGGAATTTATGGATTCATTGGAGATTTTATAATAAAACTACCATAAAACAGACATTCAATCTTAATATATGATAATTAAACAATTGAAAACATTTTTAGGAAGAATCCATGACTTGGAGAAAAACCCTTTAACTTTGGAGAATTTCCAAATTTGAAATTGAAAGTTTGAGGGCTTCATGGATGAAAGTATTCCATGAATCAAGACTACCATACCTTAGACTTAGATGAAGAAATCCTACTAAAATCGTGACACAAATCCCCCTTCTTAGAGCTCTAACTTGACCTTCTTCAATGGAGTTTTTCTAGGAGAAGACTTTGGGGGTAAAGGGGGTTATGATTTGGGTAGTTGAGATTTATGAAGTAAATGGTTAATTAATATCTTAAAAACCCTTATATAGGTCTAAATAATCAATATAAAATGACCTCACACTTAACTAACTAACCTAGGAATTTACCTAATAACCCTACTAAGGCCGAAACTTGGTAGCAACATAGGTGTGATCCACGCCCATGACCCACGGACCATGGGTGGGTCTACATCCTGTCATGCAGGCCCGTGGGTGGGTGGTCTGCAACCTAATATTGAGGGCCTAACCCCCAACCCCCATCTATGGGACGTGGGTCCACCTACTGGCCGTAGGTACCATCCGTAGGTGGCCCTTTTTGGGCAGTACCGAGAGATTTGGGGAGTCTTGGGGGGTTAGGCTTTAGGGTTCTCTTCAAGGACCCTTGGTTGGTCCTTGAGGGCATCATACCTTGACGTTTTACCCCTAAACCCCTCATCCTAAGTTTGGGAAACTATTTTACCACATTAAACGATAAACAAAACTCAAAGACTCTCATGCAAGGCTCTAGTTTTACCTACTAGTTTTTCAAGGGCGTAACAATATCTCCCATTCGGGAACATTCGTCCTCAAATGACACTTTAGACACCTTACGGAATTAGAGACTCAAGACTAGCAACCCATCATGCATGAAACATCAAAACAATGCATAAAACAAGGAGGAAACTTTAACTCCATCTCAATATACTCAATGCAACACAAGGAAGTAGGAACTACATCTAACAACCCATTATGCATGAAAACTTCAACATCTTTCATTTTCATAGGAGGAACTATCTTCTCAAACTCAAAGCATGCTCATCATAACATCATGAAGCAAATTATGCAATTACCCTCACAAGCACATTTACACATTTTAATCAATTCATCTCATGAAGCATATAGGAAATTCATATTAAATGCACATCAACATGATGAATATAAATCATAAAGCTCACTTTCTCATTAAACAATAATTTCATCAAAACATGCATAACATAAGGAGACCATAGAAACACATAAATCACACATGACTCCAAAACATGAAACAAACCACAAGGAACTCTTTGTCTCAAGCTTGAGTAGGAATAGAAGAAAGAGATAATGATATCTGAACTCTCAACCACCTTACTATATAAACATACTATCTCCCCCTTGGGAGTAAACCCATACAAAGGCTAACATCAAAAATAGCATAGGGACCTTAATAAAATATTTACATCTATAAGAAACTACGAATATACCGGCGCCTTCATCCGGAAGAGCTCATTTGTCGTCTCTAGACAGGAGTGCATAGAAACGACCATACTTTGGAGCATTAGGATCCGGGCTATTAAGAGAAGCTTCTTTGACATCTCTTCCTTTTGCCGAGAGTGTAGGGAAATCTTTCACTTGGTGATCACTCTTTCGACAACCATAACACCCATTTGAACCAGCTAGGCACTTCCCATGGTGCTTCTTTCCACAATTGGTGAAAGTAGGTTTAGGAAATGGAGGTCCATTACCTTTCTCTTGGTTAACCATAGGAGTGTTGGAAGAGTATGGGTTGGAAGGTCTTTGTTTTAACCTTGGTTGACCTTGTTCATCGGACTTAGCTCTCTTCATCTCCCTATTCTTTTTCTTGAGTTTAGACTCCTCAATTTGTTGATCATACACCATAACTCTAGAGATATTCATGTCATCATGGAGCCTTTCCGTACGACTCTCTTCTTTAACTAAGTCAGACACACCCATCACAAATCTACTCATCTCATCCCTCGAATCCGCTACCATAGATGGAACATACTTAGACAATAGGGTAAACTTCAAAGAATACTCTTGAACACTCATGCTACCTTGCCTAAGCTTGATAAATTCTTCCCTCTTTTCACGGGGATCAATGAATGCTTTCTTAAACACCTCCCAATCAATAAACCGGCTCCTACTAGACTATTTTTCTTTCATTGAGTAAACCAAACTTGAGTAACATCCTTCAATCGGTAAGCGGCTAGTTCCGCTTTTTCTACCGAAATCACCCCCATAGCATCAACTACCTTATAAGCCTCATCCACAAATTCTTGGGGATCCTCTCCCACCTTGGAACCAAGAAACACGAGAAGATTCATTCTTACAAAATCCCTAAATCTAGATTCCAATGTATTCACATTAGGGTTCACATGTGCCCCTACATACCTATTGGCTTGGACCGTCATAGCTTGGGCTTGAGTTGTTATGGCTCGAGCCATAATTAGAAAATCCGACCTAACTTCCTCATCTGACATATCCAGAGGATTAATCGGAGCTTGATTCCCTTGAGGAACTTGATTCTCTTGAGGAGCTTCTTCATTGACATTGTTGCTCTCCATTCTTCCTGTGTTAGCTCCTCGTGTATTCATTTCCTGAAGACACAAGACAAGGGTTAAGAGAGGGACTTTATAGAGCTAAACTCTATGGCACGACATAAAGAGTAATGAAAGAAGTGTAGTTTCCTAACATCTTATATCCTCTCATTCATAAATGTGGCACGCTTCACACTCATGAACAAGACTCTACTAGACGTGGCTTATCATACTTCAATCATAAAATCATCCCAACATATTATGCTCTAATACTATGTTTGTTATGACCCGAGCCTACACCCCGAATGTAACACAGTGTACAAGACTCCGAAGAGCCTCATACAAGACTCATAGTATTCATAACATAAGACATAAGAAACGATGTGGAATTTTAAAACTTTTCTTTATAATCGAAGTCTTTATAATATGCAAGTGGAAGTCTAACTTTGTCTCTTTTATCCATCTAATACAACTTTGACTCAATAATAGGGTCACAACCCTGTAACATAGTTCGGAACGTAAAATGACATGAATGAAACTACTGAAGACTCACATGTCCTCGAATCTTGAGGACTCACCACAAGCTTTGAGAATAGTCAATCCAAAGCTTGAATCCAAACAAATCACCTGAAGAACTAGATCCTACACTTTGTGAAAATGTAGAAGAAATATGGGTTAGCACAAAAATGCACCAAGTATGATACCCATGAAAAAATCATGCTAAAAAGAATTTTTTGATTGAAAACCATGCATTTAACCAGTTTGAGAATCACCATGCACTTTTAGTATAAACACATAAGCCATAAGCATATTTATCATGTAAGTCATTCTAACATATTAGAACCATCCCCTAGGTAACCCGAAATTGTAACGACCCAAGAGCACCCCATAGCCGTTACCGGCATATTCGACCTCTCGGAGGTCTTATACAAGCCCTTAGCATTAGTCATAGCATATATCATAGAAAAATAGTGGAAAATTTAAAAAAAATTCATAATATAACACAAGATTTAAAAAGTCAACTCATTTAAACCTTTAATACAAAATCAAAGTACTATGTCTCAAGGTAGCCATCTTAAAACACGACTACAACACAAGAGGAACACAGCCCTTACAATACAAAAGAAACTACTATCTAGTATATTGAACTTAAGGAAACTCTTTAACATAAAGGTCCTATAGCCTCTCGCTCATTGATGTGTCGCGACTCACACCGATGAACAAGACTTTACTAGACGTGGCTAAGGAGACGTTGAATCCTAAGACCATTTTAATAACCTTATGCTCTGATACCAAGTTTGTAACGACCCGAGAGCACCCCCTAGCTGTTACCGACGTATTCGACCTCTCGGAGGTCTTATACAAGCCCTTAGCATTCGTCATAGCATTTATCATAGAAAAATAGCAAAAAATTTAAAACTTTTTCATAATATATCACAAGACTTAAAAAGTCACCTTATTTAAAACTTTAATACAAAATCGAAGTACTACGTCTCAAGGTAGCCATCTTAAAACACGACTACAACACGAGAGGGACGCAGCCCTTACAATACAAAAGAAACTACTATCTAGTATATTGAACTTAAGGAAACTCTTTAGCATAAAGGTCCTTGAATCTTTAAGTAGACACCCGAACTTGGGATTAGTAAGCCAAGCTCATCACTTCTAGGAAAGGCCCTTTAGCCACCACGACCTACACTTGGTGTAAAAGATGAAGAAGAATGTTGTTAGTACAAGAATGCACCAAGTATGATAACCATGCAAAAACATGCTTTTAAAAGGGAGCTTTAGTTGGAAACAATGCATCACGCCTTTTTAGAGAAACTTCCACAACATTTAGTACAATAGGCACAATATAAACCACATACATCATCATACACACAGAAACCATTCATAATAGCACATACAGCCACTTATAACATTTTAGGCACATTCAATGCATACAATACATTAGCTTCCTCTTTATCATAACTCCTTTCCTCAAGCAACCCTTAGGGAATACTTGGTGCAATGTATCACCTTAAGGTTACAAAGGTGAACTTACATATAGCCTTCATCAACCCAACCACATATATTCATAGAGTCATAAGCACACCATAAGACATAGTCTTCACATAGGAACCATCACCTAAGACAACCCCCAAGTCACACTAGTGCAATGTGCAAATAGAATCCCATAATACTACTCACACCAAGTGTTCCTAAGAAACTACCATAGACTAGGCATATCATATTCAACAAGTCATAACATCTTCATTTAACATTAGACATAAGACAACCATACTTCATAACATCATATAAGGACTCAATCATTTACTACATCATTAAACATCACTCATTTAGTTCATATCATAGGTAAACCACCCTCACAACCCCTTCACAAGCTCACTTGTGCAATGTACACATGGAGACCCATATCCCCACATATACTAAGCAAACTCATTAAGAAGTCATCAGTGTAATTAACATGCATAATCATACTTCATGTCTTGACATAAGTAAAGTCAACCTTAACATGCTTTCATATTAACATACGTAGACCATAGTCTTCATTACATAAAGAGCCTAACCATAACCTCCCTTAGAGTCCACTTGTGCAATGCATAAGTACGGTCCATAGTCCTACCTACACTAAGTAACTCTTCAAGAAATCGTGACTAGTGTTCATATTCTTATCTTAGTTCATTTATTAAATTTTGGAGAGACATTGCCATAACCGACATAGACCATGTGACCTACATGAAATCCGGTGTTCTAGTCCCATATCGAAAAGAGAGGGTACTACTTGCCAAGGTAGGACCTACATACATAATAGCTATCTAGTGGATCCAATAAGCTAAGACCTACGGGGGCATGTAATTATGGAACAAGGAAATTGTTACTAAAAACCTTGACTTACTATGCAACAACATTGATATTGAGTGCACTTCCCTTAAAGGGATCACAAAACATTCATAATGTTTCCAAATCATGAGCAAATCACATATAAAGCCTTTAGGGATTCTAGACCACACACCCACACTTCATCATAGGAGACAAGGACACATTCAACATTAAATAGGTACTCCTAACATGTATATGATCAAACATTCATAAGTGTATGCCAAATACCAGAAGTAAGGGAGCCCCATTGATTCCTTATGACCCGAAACTTCGAAAGACTATCTATAAGATGGTGAATACATAGGAACTTGAGGCACAAAGGCAAAGATTGGGACTTGACGCTGAGACAGCTGCAAGAGGTGCTCAGCAAAATGATGTGAACAAACCGCCTAGGGTGGTGGATGAACATCCAGGAGTGAAAGAAATAGTTCCTCCCCACTGCCAACCACTATATCCAAGGGGTCGAGCACAACAACTAGCTTACATGATGTTCGAAGAGGATGACTTAGATTTGGACGGAGCTAGAGCTACGGGAGCAATAGTATTACCTGTACTACCTCCAGGTGTAAAATTTATTATCACCAGCACAATGATCCAACTGCTAAACTTGAAAGATATGTTCAGAGGTGCATTTGGTGATGATAAGAATCAACATTGGTAGAGATTCAGCCAAAAGTTGAAAAAGGGTCCGAACTATGGTCTCACTAAGAGATATTTGAAATAGGTCTTTTATAGAACGCTTAATTATGTTTCCAAGCATGTTGTTAATACAGTTTATGGTGGATCATTCATGAGGAAACCTTTTGCTGAAATCATGCAGCTAATGGATGAAGTGGCAAACAATAATAGAGCATGGCTCACCGGGGAGGCAAAAGTGGAAGATTTGGGAGTCACTTTTGGGCTATCAGCTGAACAAAGGAGAAGAGAGGAAGAAAGGGATCAGGATATGGCTCATATGCGAACCCAGATGGTTCTACTCACAAAGAATATCATGGCACATTTTGAGAAGGTAAATGTTGTAGGGACCTCAAACAGGTATGAAGATCAGGACATCGATCTAGATGAGAAAGCCAAATACTTGGGCAACTAATGAGGTTTCTGAAATTATAACTCGGGAAACCAAGGATATAATTCTTGAAATGAAAGTGAGAACTATTCCAGAGAAGGGCAGTATGACAGGCCAGCAAATAGAGAGCTGGGAAACTGGCAAAATAGAGATGGTTATAGGAATGATCACAGTGGTGCGTATGTGCCCCAGGTAATAGAGACCGTGCAAGTGGTAGTTTCAGCGGGTCCAAGATGGAAGATATGTTGGCTAAGGTTCTGTAAAAGATTGATTCAACTGATGAAGGGTGATTTCTCCGGTATGAGTCAACCGGTAGACTCTCACACCACCTCCATCAAACAAATAGAGCAACAGTTAGGGAAACTTTCAACATCACTAAACCAGAGGAAGAATGGGTCACTACCTCGTGATACTATTCAAAATCCCAAGCAGGATGGGCATTGCATGGCTATCACCACCAGAAGTGGTAAGATTCTCAATGAACCAATTTCTACAAGTACTGAGCATGAACAGGGCGTGGAGCAAACTGAAATAGAAGAGGTTGAATCTGAACAGGTAGATGACGTAGAAGAGGCCCAACCAATAGAAAAACCAACAGGGGCAAAGGAAAAAGGGGATGAGGTAACTATGCCTTTGCAGCAGATACCAAGAACACCCCCTTCGTTCCCTCAGATGCTTAAAAAGAAAGTTGAAGATGGGAAATTTGCTAAGTTCACAACCATGCTGAGACAGCTATCAGTGAACATCCCGTTAGTGGAAGCTCTAAAAAAGATTCCAGGATATGCTAAGTTCATGAAGGACTTGCTTACGAAGAAAAATGTTGTAAGTTTTGATCTAACTGACAATATTCATCACTGCAATGCTATTGCCACAAGATCTCTGGTACAGAAGAAGGAGGATACAGGTGCATTCACTATACCGTGCAACATCGAATCATTTGAATTTGCAAAGTCTTTATGTGACTTAAAGGCTAGTATAAATCTGATGTCGTTGGCCATCTACAAGCCACTATGCTTAGGAGTTCCAAAACCCACATCTATGAGGTTGATGATGGCAGATAGATAAGTAAAGTGATATGTGGGCATCTCATGTGGCATACTTGTAAAGGTGGACAGTTTTATCTTTCCAGTTGACTTTGTAATTCTTGATTGCAAAGTAGACTTTGAGGTTCCCATAATTTTGGGAAGACCATTTCTAGACATAGGATGAGTTTTGGTTGATGTTCAGAGTGGAGAACTGAAATTCAAACTCAATAATGAGGAGGTAAAGTTTAAAATTTGTAGGTCAATGAAACAGCCACAAGATATGAATGTGGTGTCTATAATAGAGGCTTTTGATGAAGGTCGGATGGGAGCTACTATTGAGGAAAGGCTTGTTGTCGAAACATTAGTAGTCATGTTGATGAACTTTGAAGAAGACTACCAAACTGATTATGTGGAGACTGTGAATGTTTTACAATGCATGGGAGCACATTCTTATGCTCCAAAGAAGCTAGATCTAGATTTGAGAAATAGGCCGAATCCTCCAGCAAAACCATCCATTGAGAAGCCGCACGTACTGGAACTAAAATAGTTACCCTATCATCTAAGGTATGGCTTTTTGGGTACTAACAATAGTTTGCATGTGATCTTGGCTACAGATTTGAATGATGAATAGGTGCAAGCTGTGATTAAAGTGTTGATAAGGTACAAAAGGGTAATTGGGTGGACCATTGCTGACATCATTAGGATACCTCTGGGTATTTACACTCATAAGATCCAACTTGAAAAGGACTGCATCCCAAGCATAGAGCACCAGAGGAGGCTAAATCCACCAATGCAAGAGGTGGTCAAAAAGGAGATCATAAAGTGGTTGGATATTGGGGTTGTGTACCCCATTTCTGACCGTCTTTGGGTCATCCCAGTGCAATATTTTCCCAAAAAAGGTGGTATAACAGTGGTTGCCAATGCAAAGAACGAGTTGATCCCGCAGAGACGAGTCACTGGATGGTGAGTTTGCATGGATTATAGAAAGTTGAACAAGTGGACCTTGAAGGACCACTTCCCAATGCCATTCATGGACTATATGCTTGACAGGTTGGTTGGAAAAGGGTGTACTGTTTCTTAGATGGATACTCTGGGTACAACCAAATATCAATTGCTCTTGAAGATCAGGAAAATACTACTTTTGCATGTCCTTATGGCACCTTTACATTCAAACGCATGCCATTTGGACTATGTAATGCACCAACAACTTTCTAGAGGTGTATGATATCCATCTTCTAGGACATGGTAGATGACACTCTGCAGGTATTCATGGATTACTTTTCTTTGGTAGGTGACACTTTCGATAATTGTTTTTTCAATCTTAGCAGGGCTTTGTAGAGATGTGAAGAGGTCAATCTAGTGCTGAACTGGGAGAAGTGTCATTTCATGGTCAAGGAAGGTATAGTCCTCGGTCACAAGGTGACGCAAAAGGGATTAGAGGTATACAAAGCCATAATTGAGGTGATTGAAAAGTTTCCTCCACCTATCCGTGTGCAAGGTATTCGAAGCTTTTTAGGACAAGTAGGATTTTATAGGCGATTCATCAAGGACTTCTCAAAAATTGGACATCCCTTGTGCAAGCTTTTGGAGAATGAGGTGAAATTTGCCTTTGATGAGGCATGGCTCAAAGAGAAGCTAATTTCTGCCCTAGTGATCATTGGCCCAGATTGGGCTGAACAATTTGAGGTAATGTGCAATGCTAGTGGTACTGCCTTAGGAGTTGTGTTGGGGCAGAAACGCAACAAGATGTTCCACTTGATCTACTATGCTAGCAAGTCACTAAATGGAGCACAACGAACTAAACAGTCACTGAACAGGAACTACTCGCTGTGGTATGTGCCTTTGAGAAATTTAGGGCATACTTGTTGGTACTAGGTTGATAGTCCACACAGATCATGCAACTCTGAAATATCTCATGGCGAAAAATGATGCAAAGCCAAGGTTAAATAGATGGGTGTTGCTGCTTCAGGAGTTTGACTTTGAGGTCAAGGATAACAGAGGTTGTGAAAATTAGGTGGTTGATCACCTGTCTAGGTTGGATGCTGAAAAGAAAGAGGAACTTGAGTTAGATATCAATGATTCATTCCCAGATGAGTAGGTGTTAGCTGCAACTCTTAATTTTATTCCTTAGTTTGTTGACTTTGCTATGTTTCTTATCAGTGATTTGATGCCTGAGGGGCTGACATTTCAGCAAAGAAAGAGGTTTCTACATGATGTGGGTAAGTATTTTTGCGATGACCCCTATTGTACAGTGTATGTGCTGATAACATTATCATCATCAGGCGATGTATCCCTAAAGCTGAGATGCCACAGATTTTAGAGGCCTCTCACTCCTCTCCAGTAGGTGGCCATCATAGAGGTGCTTGGATAGCCCACAAAGTACTTCAGAGTGGGTACTACTGGCCTACAATTCATCAGGATATAATGGATATAGTGAATAGTTGTGATGTATGCCAGCGGCAAAGAGCTATCTCTCATCGCCACAAATTACTAATGATACCCATTCTGGAGGTGGAGTTATTTGATGTGTGGGGAGTTGATTTCATGGGCCCATTTGTGAGCTCCTATGGGACAAAGTATATACTTGTGACAGTGGACTATGTGTTCAAATAGGTTGAGGTAGTTGTTCTGCCTGAAAATGATGGTAAAAGCGTCGCTAGTTTTCTAAATAAAAACATATTCTCACGGTTTGGTACACCTAGAGCCATTATTAGTAATGGAGGTTCCCATTTCTACAATAAAGTATTCAGTGCTCTTCTGGCTAAATATGGGGTTAAACATCATAAGGTGGCCACACCATATCATCCGCAGACAAGTGGAGGTATCAAATAGGGAGATCAAGGCTATTTTGGCAATACAGTGAATGCCAATAGGATAGATTGGGCAAGAATGTTAGATGACGCTCTATGGGCATATCAGATATCTTTCAAGACACCTATTGGTATATCTCCATATCAGTTGGTGTTTGGAAATGCATGTCAATTGCCGGTTGAGCTTGAGCATAAAGCACTCTAGGATTTAAAGAAGTTGAACCTTAATTGGAGTGAAACTGTGAACCTGAGACTGGATCATATCAATGAGCTGGATGAGTTCCATTTGAGAGTATATGAGAGTTTTGCACTGTACAAGGAGAGGTTGAAGTTGTGTCATGATAAGCATATTGAGAAAAGAACCATCAATCCTAGTGACTTGGTGCTGCTTTTCAACTACAGACTTCATCTAATTCCTGGGAAATTGAGATCCAAATGGTCTGGACCATTTAAGGTAACTCAGGTATTTTAGTCAGGTGCTATTGAGCTTGAGAATGACAAGGGTGAAAGGTTCAAGGAAAATTGCCAGCGAATCAAAGCGTACTTGGGAGTTCCAGAGGATGTGAAAATAGTGTAGGAATGCAAACTTGATGAAATCTGAGTAATCATGTAACCTACGTCGCGCTGCTTAGGAGGCAATCCAAGATTGTAATTGTAATAGGTAGTTTACATTTTATCATTTTTTTCTTTATTTTTATAGAGTCACTGGGTGTGATATGTGCAGGAAGGACTTGAACGAAGAAATGCAGAACTGGGTGCAGGTAACCCTTCATACGCGGTCCCACGGGCCGTGGTACCCTTCATGGGCAACTTCACGGCCCGTCACAATCACCAACATCATATGGGAGCTACTGGAATTTGCAAGAAAATGGTTCATGGATTTTCTTCCTATTTTCTCCTCCATAACGTTTCCTAAAGGCATAAAAAGGTTTCTAATCTCTAAAACTTCCATACTTCATCCACGACTCCAAACCCTAGTGCTCTATTGTCAAGAAATTGAAGTGACAGTCATATTTCTTTTTTTGGGCGAAAATTGTGATCATATTCAGAGTAAGTTTTCTATTAACTTGTTATAAGTTTGATCTTATCTATAAACAAGTTAGAATTACTATGAGTTCATCGAATTTTAGCAATAATTTGTGATGTACTATCGTTTTTCTATCTAATTGTTTTGGGTTGGTTTAAATTAGGTGAATTTGGTGGTTGTTTTGTATGGGTATGATGAAGTTATGAGTAATTAGTGTTGAATTATGACATTAGTGTGAATTTGAGTCCATATTGTATAAAAGCAAGTATGACCATGTGTATTTTGCAAATTAAATTGTGGAAAGTGAGGATTTGAAATCATGTGCATGTGGGTATGTCATAGTAGGCACATATGGTTCTCGTTTGGATGGAAATTGCTTAGTGTTGAGATTAGTGCTACTGATGTGCTAAAAGGTCTCGTAAAAATGTCATTGTGTGTTGCAAATAGTTGAAATTGTGCATAGTTTGAATTTGAGTAATAAGATCACTAGGAAAGTGTCAAGTGTAAGTCCATGATGTATTTCACAGACCATGAAGGGCATCATGGGCCATGAAACCACCCGTGGACCACACTTAACAATATCAGCATTCATTAGCCAAGTTCACGAGGTCCCAAATGATTCATGGTTCACTCAATGGACCATGAAGCCCTCCGTGAACTATAACCAGTGTAGCCTCCTACAGCACCAAGTCCTAAGTCATATGCACGATGGTCTCCACGGATCGTGGTACTCGCCACGTGTAGATCCCTGTATAAAAAAAGTGTTTCTGTACTTTTAATTCTATTTTTGCATTTTGTGGCCCTTCCCATGATAGATTGGGTGACGACATTCTTAAGGCAAGGCGACACATTATACTTACATAGGGAAAGTTTGAGTACCCGATAGTGTGTCATTTTACTAATTTGTTTTTTTTGTTTCTCAGGTACCATGAAGAAAATTTGCACCTACACATACCTTACCACCTTCTTCTCTGACATAAAGTGACAATGTGGTAGAAGAAGAGGAAAGTAGTGGATCCGGGAGTGGTGAGGCATCTGGCAGTGTGTTCGGTAGCGGTGAAGAATTTGGTAGCAAGTCTGACATTAGCTCAGGTAATGGTGAAGAGTATATTAGAGATTCTAAGGTAAATGTAACTAGACCTACACATGCAGCAAGAACATAAGCTGAAACTAGAGCACAGGAATAGACAGGTGCTGAAGAAGAGGATGATGATGTTACTTCTAATATTACAATGGTTCAATATGTTCACCTCCGTGAATTCGATCCAGTGGTGAAACAACAGTTGATTGACTATTTCCGCTCTATGTGGACTGTGAATAGGTTCAAAGATTTCTTTAAAAATGGAATTGTGAATAAGTCGGGCAGCTTTAAGGATAGATCACCCATGCCTGAGACTAGAGTAGTGATGGCGGATATCCAAGCATTCCCAGATATTTACAAACTCTTCCAGCTTCACTAGTTTGAATGTATGAACAATGCCCCTAGGGAATTCACCTGCTACCTACCCTGAGAATTCTATTCATGTTATGCAGCTACTCTTAAGAACATTACTGCGGATACTGAGACAACTAAGAGGGCACAGAAAGACAGTTGCAGCAACGTTAGGTCCTTTTAATACAAGCAATGTGAGGGGACAGATCATGAACATCTCTAAAGAGACGATCAATAGGATGCTACATAGCCCAGAGTACACAACGCCAACATCTGTGGGGTTATTTAAGGGTAAATCCCATGTCGTTACTAGTGAATCAGAGATCAAGGATCCTAGTTTACGAGAGCGCATCATGCGTTGGATTGTAGGTTATATTGCCACAGAAGAAGAAGCGACAACATGGGTGTCTGAGCCACAAGTACAAATTACAAAGGCATCTCTAAATTTTCCAGCCAAGGTTTGGTGATCCATAGTTCCAGTCCAGTTGCATCCCACAACAAATGATAATACACTTTCCCATTACTGGCATCTTTAGTTGCTTGCCTCATGGCCGGATACCTTGTGAATGTTGGCCGGATCATCGCTACAGAGATGCGAGATAGGGAGCTAAATGAGCGAGCAGGCTTGCAATTTCCCTGTCTGATAGGAAAACTTTGTTTGCAGGCAAACATTCCACCAAATAAATTGGTGGATAAACTGGTTGAGGCATCTAGGGTACCTGTTGCTTCCAAAATCAAGGACGTCACGAATCCTCTGTTTTAGAGAAAAGTAGGAGTGGTAGGACCATTAGAGGTAGTACCACATACACTAGTGGTCATCCCACAAGCTGAAGGCCAAAACTGAGCAGGGTAAATCCTCACTGCCAGCTTCAGGATACCACCACCACCAGCTTCAGCTACCCAAGCCTCAGGTACATTTGTCACCATACCTACTGTTATTTTTGAAAGATTGATTTCAGATCAGAACCAAACTTAGATTCTGGTAGACCAAATTGTGTTCAGATTACCCGAGGTAGTTTATCGCGATGTGTCAATTGCGGAGAAGCGGTTAAAAGATGAGATGTAAAAAGAGCTAGCAGTGCTTAAAAGTAGAATGGATGGCCTAGAGGTCCATGTGAAAAATCAATTACAGGTTGTCAATTCAATGAATACGAAGGAGTTGAAGACAGAGTTAGCGGATATGATAGATAAACTTTCTAAGCTGGCCCAGAAGCCAGTCATTATGCCTCCACCACTTGTCCCTAAGTCCTTTATGAGCTTGTTCAGTGAGTCTCCGGTCACTCAGGACCTTGATGATTTTTGAGGAGAGGTGCCCCAACATAAATCCAGCAAGAGAAAACACAAAACTGTAGAGTATAATGAGGAGCTGACGGCTGACCTATCCAAAGAGAAAAGAAGACAAAGCAAGAAAGTCCGCAAGGAATCAAGGAAAAAGTCAAGAGCAAAAGAAGCACTTGCACAACAGAGGCGAGATGCAGTGTTAGCGGGCGCTTCTGGTAGTGGAGTACTTGTCCCGGTTAGTGGTAGCCAGCCTCACCAAGATCAGGTTTCTGAGAGTGCACCTGTTGATAAGGGTGCCGACGCTCACCCAACTACCGGCACCTAGTGCACTGTAGGTATGACCCCTCCTCACAGCTGTGTATTGTTTTTCTTTATTGACTTTGAGGGAAAATCCTTTTGTTTGGGGAGGGGGTGGTGAGCAACCTGACATCGAACTATTGGAGGTTGGCTCTATTTTGTGTTGTAATAAGTTGAGAATTTCTGATATTGTTTTTGTGTTATTGGCGTTATTGGTGTTTTTGGGTGTTGGGTTGTGCATCATCTAGTTCTCTTTGAAATGATGGCCTTAATCTTAAATTTGACTGTTAGGCTCTTTAGATGACATCTTAAGTACTTATGAGTTGATCATTGCTAGTCTGAAAAATAAATTGGTGAACTAAGAAATTGGAAAATGTAGTCATGTGTCATGTGTGTGTAAGGTTTGTTTGAAGTCTAATGCTAGGAGCAAAAACTAGAACTTGCCCAAGTAGTCTTGCTTAAATCTGAGAATAACTGGATAGAAAAGGATCAGTAGGCCATTTTTGCTAAGCCATTAAAAGCCAAAAATAAAACAACCAAATAAAAAGCATACCACTTGAACCCGATTTGAGCCAGAAAAAACTAATTTTGTTCTTACCCACTTGATATCATATCCTTGGGTCTCCGAAGATACGACGCCAAAACTCAAGCTAAATCCTAAGTTAAGGGTGATTACAACCCGAGCAGAAAGGAAAAGTAAAAAAAAGAAGGTTCACTCAGTTAGCTTGAAAGCACAAAATGTGCAACAGAATAAAAAAAAGAGAAGGAAAAGAAAAAAAATAGTTGATGGGATGTACTTAAATGAAAAGGGAGGTAATCACTCAAAAAAAGTTGTGTGCAAATGAAACTTTGGAGAACCAAGGTACTAGTCACTCACAAAACCAAAAATCCATTCCCTAGCCTGAGCCTATGTTACAAGCTGATAAAGTCCTACAGTGATCCTATTCTGATAGTTTGAAAGATAGAGCATAGAAAGCAAGGGCAAGCTTATGGTCTTTTGTTGTTAATGTTAGAAGTTCTTTGAGAGTGTGAGCATAGAACTTAGTCCCAATTATCATGAGTGAGGGACTTCTTTGGTGTGAGGACACAGTAATTGCATTTGATAGTTAAATTGTGTTAGCTGATAGTACATATGCACAAGCATAATCGTTGCGCAAATATACGACTGGCTATTTTCCTATCTTCTGCCAGATGTGCCGCGAAATCTTGGCACATTTGATGCTTGAAAACTAAGGATTAATACTAGAATCGTGTGTATATATGTAGATATGATGTGTTTGTTAATGTTTGTACAGGTAAAACATGTGGATGTGAAAGAGGAAAGAAAAGAAGAAAATGCAGAGTGAAAGTGAATTGGACCAAGTAAAGACCATGGAAGGCCTCACGGGCCATGGTCTTCACAATGGTCCGTGATGGTGATTGTGTTGCCTTTCCAGTGAGCAGGCCTTGAGAAGATAAATTTTGGCAATGCCAACTAAGGACCATGGGAGAACTGATGGACCGTGATACCCATGACGCTGCTCGTAAAGTTGAACCAGTGAAGAGACCTTGAGAAGTTGAAGAGTGAATTGGCCAAGTGAAGACCATGGGCACCTAGACGGACCGTGGTCATTGTCACGAGCCGTGGTGACGTTCATGACAGGATTCTAGTGTGCAAGCCTTGAAGAACCAAGTTTTGAGAGTTCCAAGGACGAACCACGGAAGGCTTGACAGACCGTGAAGCCCTTGACGGACCGTCAGAGTATCCGTGAAGCTGCCCAACATCTCAGTCCTATTTCGAGTAAGACTCATTATAGACAATCTATTTGAATTAACTATGCCATTTTTTTTATCTCGTCATAGCTGGAATGAGCGACTAAGTTTGAAATATTTTTAGCTTTGGTTTTGAATGATTAACATTGAATCGAGTTCCAGAGTTGCATTTTGGTTTTGAATTATCAAGTGTTTATCAATTTTTCCTACTTTCGTAAGTACTTCCTCTTCATGTTTTTATTACAAATCTCTGTTTGTTTAGTTGAAATCATGAGCGGCTAAACACCACAACTGGGATTGTGGGATCTATGACGGAAATCTAAGTGTGAATTTGTAAAATGAGTAGAATACGATATAGATTTGCAAAGCATAATTCAGTTTCCGTTATACATGTATTCTAATGAGTGCACACATTAGAGTTAGCTTGTATCTGCCAATTGTTTGAGAGAAAATTTATAGCTAGGAAAAAGATGAGTTAATCTGATTAAATGGAGTCAAAGTTCGAGAGAAGAGAGAAGAGAACTTCAACACCATTATAAGCAAGAGTAAAACTTGTTAACACTCTAGGACCGAGAGGACTTGGGTGAAAATTATCTAACTAGACGGAGAAGTGTTAGATATATCTGATTCACCTGTACTTTGCAGAGATGAAATGCCTGAAACTCATTTACGGACAAACACTAGATGCAACATTATGGGGAACACAGTCTTGGCTTCATTCATTTATAAATACAACTTTAAAATTAATACTCTGTTAATTATTAATACGGATTTTGTTTAACAATCTTGGTTACTAGAACTTTACAGCTAAACCCATTTTACATTTTGTAATTGTTTTTTCTAGGAAATAATAACAACATTTGGGTAAACGCGACAGTGAAATCTTTTATGTAAAGAAATTCTTTGTGGGATTGACCTCAACTCACATTGAGTTCTATAAATTGATTTCAACATACTTCTTAATTAAAGTGTAAGTTTGGACGTATCACTGCCCTTGTCTCTTTACTTACATCCCCCTATTTTCTTTCCCTCGGGTAAATCCATCAAATCTCATGTGTGGTTTTCCTCTAAGGTGTGTATTTCCTTCATTGTTTTGTGTAAAGAGATGGAGTCTAGAGAAAAAAAATTAAAGATCTAGACGTAGAGGATAAACGGTCATAAGAAACTAGAATAATTAGTGATCTCATCACATATGTATGTTGCATGAGTAATTAATTTTCATCAAAATTTATTGTTCAGCATGGGTTGTATCCCATGATTTAATTCTTGATGTTTAGATGGTTTGAGACAATATTATTAGACTATGGCTTCGTTTTATAAAGACTTCGATTTTATTGAAAAGTTTTATATTTTTGCTCAATTATATTACTTTATGTTATGATATTCTAAGTGGCTTGTATGAGGCCTCTCGAGGTCTTATATGCCTTGTTACATCTATGGGGTACCCCTGGGTCGTGACACATTCTGACACACTAATAGTTTTTGTGTGGGTTCAATGAGAGGACCACTTGTGATTATTACATTCATATCTATTTGTCATTGACGTTAGGAAAGTGTGTATTGTTCCTAAAATGATATTTGAACTATGTATTCGGTATATGTTTGTTTACTGGATCATAATTACTTGTTTATATCTCGTTACTGATTCAACTTTGTATGATTAGGCCTAATTGGAATGAGGTCTTGTGAGTGGGGACCGAGGGTCCAGGTGTTACTATCAATTACTTTAGAGAGGTTGTTTGTGCTCTTAAATAATGAGAAGTGGGGTAGTGTTCATGATGTAATTAGATAGGTCCTACCTTGGGAAGGGAATTCATATTCGAAACAGTTAGCGAGCCTTGATAGAATATACTATGTGGTCAAGGGCTGAATTGTGATGAAGAGTAAGCTAGGGTATGTCATGAGTGGTTGGCCGGGTTGGTAGTGGTTTCATTCGGGGACTCCTCTATGAAATAGAATGGTTATGTTATGATCAAGAACAGAGCGAGTAGGGTGATAAAGATGAGGGTTAGAGTAAAGTGTAATAGTATGTTTAAGGTATACGGGAAAGGTACAGGCATGGGGGACAAAAGTTGAGGGGTGTATGTCTTATTGCTTGTTTCCTACTGGTTGATTTTCTTATATTATACGGTGGGCATCAGGTTGACTGATAATGCCTACCAGTACGTGTGGTTTGTACTGATACTACTCTTGCTATGCCTTTTTGGCATAGTTTGGTTGTCGAGTCAGAAATGTTTCATAGGTGAAGACGAAGAAAATCTCCAACAACTCATATTCTTCCTTTTTATGTGGTGGGATCTATGTCATTTGTTATTCTGTTTTATACCTTGTAATCTTAGAATCTCTTGTACCTATTTAGACTAGATCTATGGGGGGCATTGTTTATTCACAAATTTAACTCGGATTGTCTAAATTCTTGTTTGTGTAAAAATCTCATGAATCCCTTTTATCTCCAATTTTAATCTTCCGCATGTTTTTAACCATTCGGGAATCAAGGGAACTCCTACTTAGGTGTTCGAGTCGGTGTCCGCACGGCCCCTGTGGGATGGGTCATGACAATCACCCTTGAGTTGGTATGCAACTAATTTCACAAGCTCAACATCAGCAACACGCATAACCTCAAATACATAATGCAGCTCCTCCACAAAGTTCTTTGGATCCTCAATGATATTTGACCCTTTGAATTGTGGGGGATTCATCATCAAAAACTCAAGGATCTTAGATGTATCAGCCTTATCCTGAAAAACCCCTTTGTGTTGACCAGCCTGATTTGCCACCACTTGACTCAACATTTGGATAGCATCCCGGAACTCAGCATTGGTGGCCTCTCCCTAAGGGGTTACACATCTGGTGCATTAGGAATCTCTTGTTCTTGAGTATTGACATTCCTCCTAGCAGGACGTCCCCAAATAGCTCTTCGTAGAGGCATTATATGAAAACATACGTGCATGCACGACTTAGAAGGAAACTTTTATAGAGCTGAATTCCGTCGCACTAAAAAGAGTAAGAAGGAAGTGAATAATTTCCTAAATTTCGCAAAATCCCAATTATAGATGTGGCACACTTCACGCTAATTAATAGGACTCAACTAACAAAGTTTCATAGACACCCTAGGACTCTTGAACTCTGTGCTATGCTACAAACTTTTTCATGCCCCGAGCCTATACCCTAGAGTGGCCGACACTCGAGAACCATCGTTTGTCCCAAGCGAACCCTTGGTCTGGCTCACTTCTCAGTGGAAGACTATGCATAATAAATAGTATGCATATATTAATATATTGGACAAATAAATTTTGCTGCCAACTTTTAGCTATGGTTCTATGTGTCATACTCAGTTAGAAGTTTCTTAGAGTGCTCGGGGTAATATAAGTGGTGATAGCGTTGTTTACAGAGTTGTTACTAGTAATCCAAAAATGAAATTTGATAAGGCATTATCTTATTTGAACAAAGTTTAGGACAAGTTTCCAAATCATCGGGAGAAGTATATCATGTTCCTTTTCGTTATGATGGAATTTCAGAACAAAAGGTTTGCCACTACAATTTGCCTATTTCCAATCATCATTAATTTCTATTTTGATTTGATGATTTATCTAGGACTAAGTCTTAGATATTTCAGATAGAATTGATACCGTTTGTTTCATAGACAAACAAAATATTTATTTAAAGGACGTCCTACTTTGCTCCTTGATTTAAATCCTTTTTTCCCCAAGAGCTATGAAATAATCTTGAATGTTAAAGATAAGAAAACATATTTCATAAAACAAGCACTAAGTTTAGCCAAAAAAACAAATATTACATTTATGTTACCTAATCATTTAATAATAAAAGGTCAACCATTTTATTCATGAAAAAACTTTACTCTTAATTTATTGCCTCATAACTTCATGCAAGAATGGTGTAACAACCCGAGAGCACCCCCTAGTTGTTACCGGCGTATTCGACCTCGAAGAGGTCTTATACAAGCCCTTAGCATTCATCACAACATGTATCATAGAATAAAATCACGGAAAATTTAAAACTTTTACCTTGGAAGTTCAACTTCACTTCATATATGAAAAATAGAATCTAACTTCGTCACAATGCACCATCTAGACATAGAAGTATCGAAAATGGGACTTAGCCCTTACATCAATAAGAAGTCTTGAAAATAGGAAATACAATAATGTCTTTCAACATAAGCAAAGAACTAAACATAGAAGCTAGATCATAGGGTCTTGTCCTCGAACTTGAGGACTCACCAACTTTAGGAAGCAACTCCAAGTGTTTTGAGAAGTAAGCTTGAATCCTCAACGGCCCAAACCTAAATGTTTGGGAAAAGGGAGAAAATATGGGTTAGTACAACACAGGTACTAAGTATGGCTACTATGCATAAAAACCATTGAAATATGCATAAAAGGACATTTTATTCAAAACATGCTTTTTGCGAAGTAAATTCAACATGCACACAAATTAAGTATCATAGTCCAAACCAACATAATATCATCCCAACATGTAGACAACCTAAGCAATACTAGTGCAATGCAAAGAATAGAACCCCATAGCCCTATTCAAAGCCAAGTATCACATTAAGCAACCTACTTCATGCATACATTCATAAGATCATATTTCATCATAACTTACCATATTCATAATGATCAAACATAACATAGCTTCAACATACATGAGTCATAATAATCATAATCATAAGAGAACACTACTACAACCATCTCTTAGGATACCACAAGTGCAATGTGCAAGAGAAGTCCCATACCCTCCCTTATACTATGTAGAAACACTTAAGAATTCCCTAGTAAGAGTTCACACCTTTCATACCTTCATTTACTTTTACATTAGGGAAATATTGCAATAAACGACATAGACCATGAGAGCTATATGAAATCCGGTGTTCTACTCCCACACCGAAAAGAGAGAGTTAACACTTGCCTAAGGTGTAACCATTCATACATAGCTATCTAGGTGGATCCACTAAGCTAGAGTCCTATGTTGGCATATAGTTAAGGGTCAAGGAAGTTGCTTCTAGAAACCCTAACTTACTAAACATAGGGGTTTCATCTCATGAGACAACACATACCGTAGGTAATCCAGACTTGCTAAACGTGAGGAAACCCATGTGGGGAGCCGGATTTACTAAACGTGAGACCCCCATCTCATTTACATGCCCTTTCAGTGCTAAGCATCTAATTCCCTTTTGTAATCATCTTTAGTCATCACATAAGTTCACATTTGCCTTTACTTCACTCTTATGTAGACAACTTATCATAATAACTCATATGTGTTCATAAGTGAGTAACAATCCTTTCACTTTAGAAACACTTAGCAAGTGAGTAAACCTTTCACTTTACATTACACTACAATCATGAGAACTACCTTTCAATCATATAGCAATCATACCATAATATACATACAT
>JAJOOJ010013636.1:0-16189 GCA_029582625.1 Solanum boliviense | reverse complement strand
AAACAACAATCAACAGCTTCAACAGTAACTCCGGTGAAGCAAATAAAGAAGCAAGAGTTCCGGTCAAGTTAAAGTACTTGATGGATCTTTACAGATCCGTCCCGATTTATTTTCTTGTTCAATTTACCATTTATATTTCTTAGTGAATTAGTAAAAACTTATGTTCTGTTATTTCTTAATCGCTATAAAGAGTCTTTTGAGCACGATTTCTTTGGATTAATAGAGAAGTTTCAAGGTTGGTCATGTTTTAGCTTTTTTAAAATATCATTATAAGGAATTTGATCTAATGTTTCTACCTAGAATTTCAATACCTCTCTTTATGGCTGATTGCTTTAGTTCTGGTACTGGACATTAGTATACCTTGAATTATTACTGTTTAAAACTTCAATTGTTGGCTTAATATTTTTATCCCCGTAATATGTCCCTAAAATATTCATTTTCCTTAAGAAATCAAAATCTTGATTTATTCCATGATTTTTGAGATTAATCAAGTGAACCTTGATAAAGGTTAATCTAATTGCACCTGATTTATTCCTTAACTCACTCACTGGTGGTAATTTATTGATTATGACTAGCTTGGAAATAAGTTTACACCTTGTGCTAATTTTATTGTAAATTGATTTATTTCCTTATTCTGGTTAGAATCTGGTTAATTTTATTTGTTCTGATGAGGTATAAGATACGCAAATTTAGCATGAGAAGAAATAAGACTTGGGCTGTAAGTACTTCTTTTCTTTTATATAAATATTTCTCTTGCTGGATTGTATAAATATTGATTATATATGGGTTGTTTAAATTAATTTTCCTTTTCCTTTAATTATGGTAGACAGATTCATACTCGATTTATATTTGGTAGTGATTTGTTTGATTTAGGTAAAAAATAAAATAAATCAGCATAATTAAATTAGTTCACCAATTTTAAGCCCCTCTCATTTAAGGAAAATAACAATGAATTGATTGCTAAAAATATTCTCTTCCCTTTTCTGCACGACTCTTTTCTACTACATAATCAGACTCCTTCCCTCATTCTTTAGACATCTTTACATTGTCCACACTCTTGAATATTTTTAAAAACATATTACTCTCTACTCTTAAAAGAATTAGGTTTTGGTAAAAACATTAAAGCTCCCCTCTACTTGCTATTTTGCTGTGTTCGGGTCGAAAGTTGGATTAAGTGGTCTTCATTGCTGATATTTCATGTCTTCTTAACTGGTTAGTATTCTTATTTAGCATTTATATTATTTTGCATCCATACATTTATGTAAGTTTATAATGATAATGGAAGCATCCAAGTCAGTCCCTCTATCCTTTTTTATGCATATACTATTTGCTATTCGTTGATGTTGTATGCGTTTTCCTGTCTTTGATTTAACTTGTATTGTTAATATGTGAAAAT
Organism: Solanum boliviense; assembly: GCA_029582625.1. Taxonomy (NCBI): domain Eukaryota; kingdom Viridiplantae; phylum Streptophyta; class Magnoliopsida; order Solanales; family Solanaceae; genus Solanum; species Solanum boliviense. The sequence goes on along the minus strand of JAJOOJ010013636.1, from coordinate 14,793 downwards.
TTATGCAATATTTACTGGTTATATTTGTGGAATTCTATTTCTTTTAGTTTAACAGGTTTTGAACTTAAATGTTCAACATGTTGAAGAGCCTCTATGGGTTGGAAGCTTTAGACAAGCTAAATTTTATTTAATTTTGTGTTTTGTATATTATTTAATTTCTATTATTATTTATAATAATTTATAGACTCTAAAATCCCTATCATATATGAAATGTATTTGGGGATCGCCTAAGTGTTTACTTTATTGCAATTTGGTCGTGTTAGAAAGCATGTCGATAGGTTGTGTTCGCCTACTTGCTCACTGTTTGATATTTTTCCTGTGTAGATTAATTGGTTTTTCTTAAATTTTGTTTTAAATACATGTTGTCTTCCTTTTGCATATCTGTTTGTTTTACTGAACATATATTGACATTTAGCATAAAACTATAATAATAAAATAAAAATAAACTTTTATATGCTCTCCTACTCTCCTTTATGAATAAAATAAGTTTTGTCCAAATAATCTTTTTACATCAAGTAAAGTTTGAAAGCATGTTTAGAATTTAAATAACTTTGATATTATTGGGGTTAACAAACGTGCATATAGGCTTCTAATAGTTTTTTTTTTGGCATAAATAGGAGATACCATGTGTTATAAGTTTTGTATATCTGCCACTGTCTTGTCGTAATTAAGATAATATTAAATAACTCCGACTTGATAATGATGTGGCTAAGTAATTACTTTAATAGTTTAAGCATGTTAGTCAGTTAGACAGATCCTAATAGCTTTAGTATATCAATTTTTAGCATTAATATCATTTAGAAAAGCATGCCTATAGGAGCTGCAATATTTTCAATCTTTCAATCTCTTAGAAATCATGTACATAGGTTTACTAATCAATTCTCAGCATTTCACTAAAATCTGGAATTTTAAACCAAAGGTAGGATCTTCATAAATTAGACTAATTATATATTTGTTGCAATTTTGATGTGTTTATGAATCAGTAAATAAATAATCTCAGCATGTTTAGTTTTAGAATTACACCCCGGGGTCTAACAAAATTAACTGGATCAGGTTATTCATTTTCAGCATGTTAAAATACTAATAAAAGTTTTTTTACATCTTTCTGCCACTGTTAAACAAATAATATGACGCTATTCTTCCCTGCTACTTAAATAAAGTTAACAAATCAGTTCCTGTATGTTGTAATCCAAAAATTTGTCTTCTAAAAATCATGCCCGAATCAGTTCATGTGTTGTTTTAATTTTAAAATCAGCCCTGATTAAATCTAGCTCTCGAGAATTAATTCTGCATTGTATAACTACTTGTTGCTCTAAATCAATAAACTTTCTGCATGCTGTAACAATTTTCTGCCACCTCAAAACTAGTCTAATAAGTTTATTTTCTGCAATTAAATGACTTTCCTGCTCCTCTTAAATTAATATATAAATTGCTGCATTGCCTGTCTATATATATTTGTATGTCCGCACACTTAAGCATGAGACCTTTCACAACTGCTTGTGGTTGCCAGCATGTTTAATAAAATCTAAAGGGTAACATGAGATTTACGTGCTAAGTGCTCGTCCTATTTGTATGACTTGGTGTCTATGGGGCATATTAGGAGCGCATATTTTCTTTTAGTCTAAAACCTTCCTAGTAGTAATCCAATGTCTCATCGACATTGAGCAGGGATGATAGACACCTTTTAGAACGTTATGCATGCGGAAGGTGGGCTAGAGGTAGTTAGGTCCCACAAAGATGATGACAATCAACTTGAGCTTAAACCGACAAACATTGATTTTCTCTGTCCAAATGTATATAAGCTGATCCAAATTAAAAAAAAGTTGAGCGCTGATCCGTAAAGTTTGTGGGTTTCGAAGTCTCCCTTTCGTTTTTTCCTTGATTTATTTTATAATTATAACTTCTTGGGATAGCTCAATAAATAAAATCGATCTTTCTTCTATCTATTTGTGTATATTCTGTCATCTTGCTAATCTCCTATAACTGTTTCATGTTTCATATATATATATATATATATATATATATATATATATTTATATATATTTAATATTATGTTATCACCTAGTTTTGCATGCTTAATTAATTATATAAATAAATGAAGTGACCTTAATTGCTAACCCTCACATAAATTGCATGAGATACAACCGGGACCCATATTTGTGGACCTCGAGGGGTGCCTAACACCTTCCCCTAGAGGTAATTTGAACCCTAACCTGATCTCTGGTTAGTTGACCTTTAGTTAGACTAGTTAGGATAGATAATTTCCATGACGTGCCTTAATTCGTTAGGTGGCGACTATTCAATCCACCCAAAACCCAGAATAGTTGTTAGGTCGTGCACCAAAACGTGTTTTGAGAAAAACGGGGAGCGATAGTCAGTTGACGCACATTAGAACTCAATCACCATATAAATCATTACCTTCACATTAAGCCTTCACCTCAAGTAACCCTCCAGCTATACTTTGTGCAATGTATGAATAACGTCCCATACCACTATCCATAACAAGTACCACCTTAAGGTCACCAAAATTGAACTTACCATTCCACCTAACCATTATTACACCATTCGCATACATAAAAGACATAAACATTTCATATGTCATATCAACACATAAGGATCATCACCTAAGACAACTCTAAGTCACTCGTGCAATGTGCAAGTAGCCTCCCATACTACTCACACTATGTACTCCCTAGAAGTTACCATAGACAAGGCACATTCATATACAATAAGTCATAATAAGGAAGTAACTCATAATACAATACAAGTATAGAATGCATCATTACATTAACCATAAGTCAGCATTTTGTATTAGCTTCATTACATTAAGAGCACCTTCATTCATTAGACATTAAACCAACATTCTCATTAACATCATCATAATAACCCATTCATTACACTTAACATCATAAAGGAACACACCACAATCTCTCCAATGCCTACTTGTGTAATGCGTAGATGGCATCCCATACCACCACCCACACTAAGTAGTGCATTCTCAAGAAGCCATAGTTCATTAACATTCTTTGTGGTGGTAAGCCTTAACCAACATAAACCATGTGAGAAATTCATGGAATCCCGGTGTCACCCTCACCAGATAAGTGATTCCTACTTGCCTAAGGTAGGACCATTGTTTTTAGCTTAAGTGTATCCACTAGCTTGACCTATGTGGGCACATAGTTTAAGGGATAAGGAGATTGCTACTAGATACCCCGCCTCAACTAATGGATGAGCATCCATCTCAAGAGATTGCTAGTAGATACCCCGCCTCAATTCTCGGATGAGCATCTCAAGCCATATCCACTCGGTGCTTAGCATTATTTCCTACGTAATACATTACATTAGTTCATTATGGGATAAGGGATTGTTACTAGATACCCCTCCTCAACTCATGGATGAGTATCCATCCCAAACCCAACATTCATTCATTCATTGGAAAACTCATAGATTCAAAGATGAGAACAACCTTTCACTTAAGAATCCCCTTATTGTGAGAAATTCCTTTCACAACAAGTCATTAACATTCATTAGAGTACAATCGAGAATAGATGTTCAATCAACTCATCATCATTAATATTATCATTGAACTTCATTCATTCTTCATTCAAGTGTGTGTGTGCATGTGAGGACAAACTTTCACATAATCATCATTATTCATATAATTGCCTTCTAAACATGATCATAATACATTCATAGTAATCACACACCTATATTTCACATTATATTCATACATAGTGATCAACACCTCCACATTTCAAGAGGATCAATAACTCAAGCACAATTCTACTTCAACATGTAATTTGATCATAACTTTCCTTTTCAAGACCATAATCACAAGTCTTCAACAAACCCTAGAATACTTCAATTAGGAATAAATAGTGACATGATTCAATCAACTAGATCAATATAAGCTTTAAACAATTCAATATACTTCGTGATCAATCTAACCCAATTCACAATTCCCAACATAAGAATTTAGGGGAAAACATGGGTTCTAGGAAGAAATCATCTTAATTCATCTTTAAATTCACAATTCATTCATAATTCAATACAATAATGCATTTAGAAATCATTTTGAATCGAACCCATGCATAGATTTAAAAGTAGGTTTTTGGGGTAACATTGTAGACTTGAAATAAACTTTAAAATTGACTCCTTGAAAGATAATAAGTAAAGGATGAAGACCAGCATACCTTTAATGGATGAATCCCACCAAAGTCCTTAGAAAAACTTGAAGTCTTGACGTTGGAAGCTTGAAGTCTTCGCCTCCAATGGAGGTTTCTAGAGAGATAACTTTTGGAGGGGAAGGGAGGTTTGTATTTTGGGTTTTGAAATAATGAAATCTAAATTATGTTTTAATACTTTTAAAACCCTTAAAATACATTAATAAACTAATTAAAACCGTCCCCCAACTAATATAGACTTAAGGTGAATTTTCCAATTCACCCCTCGTTTGGCCGAACCAAACTAGCTTTTGTAGGCATGATCCACGGACCACCATCCACATACCTTGTTTCGTGGCTGTAGATCCTACTTTGGGACCTTGACCCACGAAGGCCATCCACGGGGCATGGATGGACCTACGGGGCGTAGGTACCATCCGTGTTTCACAAAGTTCTTGGCAGCTTTTTGGTTTCAAGGGGTCTTGGGGGTTAGGCTTTAGGGTCCTCCTCAAGGACCCCTAGGGTGATCCTTGGGGAGTCGTACCTTGATGTTTAACCCCTAAACCAAAGCTCAGGACAATATCTTACACCCTCAAACCTCACATCAACTCAAACACCAAGTCGTTAGGCTCTAGTTTCACCTATTCGTTTTACGGGTCATTACACAAGGTTCACACACTCACAAGGTAGGCTACAAAAGAGGTATAATGTCAAATTGATTCACACTCTTCAAAGTTTCCTAAGATCATTTCAAGATTGCATCACTTAGTCAACCGGACAAATGGGGAAAATTCTAGGCGTCATCACACATGGTTCATGGTAAGCTCATCATACAAGGCATTGACATCAATATCAAACAAGACTCCACACTTTTGCTAGTGTGTAATGTTCATCACAAGAGACTCAATTTGATACTTGGCTAGTCACAATGAAATTCAAAAAGTTGACATATTGTCTGTGCAATTTCATTTGGCCTCATCATAGTCACAACCCGAGAGCACCCCCCCTATTCGTAACATGGCGTAGTAGACCCCAAAGGGGTCACATACAAGCCCTTAGCACATTCTTAACATAAGATAATAGAAAATACAAGAAAATTGAAAACTTTTGCAATCGAAGTCTTATTTCAAAAAGCAAGCAGAAGTCTTACTAAAACCTTTGTCTCAAACCATGTATTTAAAATCATGAATAAAAGTCTTTGGGATGCAACCCAGACAAAGTAAAAAAAATATAAAGAAATGACAAAAGGAAATAAAAGGTTCATCCTCGAAGTTATGAGGACTCACCAATTCTTCAAATCTTCTAAATCATTGAAACTCTAGCCTCCAAAGACACTCAAGCCTCCAACCCTACATTTGGTTAGAATGTAGGCAATATGAGTTAGTACAAAATGTACTAGTATGAAAGCTAACACAATATCATAAGAGCATCTCAAATGGTTAGTGAACATAAGACATAAGCATAAGAAATAATAACATAATCACAATATACTCATCATACTCATAGCATGGTCTCTAATATAAGCATCATATAAACACAAGTCACATAAGATATATTTAATATGCATAGGAGATACATCATGTTCATGGCCTAGTCTTTACTAAGACTTCCATGGTTACATACTTCAATCTTAAGTCCTTCATGTTACAAGAGAACTACTTCACAAGCCAACTCCAAGTATACATGTGCAATGCAAGGATAACATCCTATATTTCCATCTAAGCTAAGTACCTCTCTTTGGTCAGTCTTGGTCATAGTCCACCTTCACATTCAGGACTTAGGTCTTCATGTCATTTTAACCTTAACCTCTATACATGGTGAAATCTTAAGCTTCTCTATGCCATAAGGGTATCATACTTCCAAGTAACCTCAAGGCACACTTGTGCAAGGCATGAAAGGCATCCCATACTACCCTACACACTAAGTATAGCCTTGAAATCATCTTATTCATATTCACCCTACTTTGGCCTCCTTATGAGCTTAGATCTCATAACTAAGAGAATATCTCACCTTTAGTCAACTATAACTAGGAAAGGCAACCCTAGGCCAATCGTATCTCAAGACTTCTCTTTAGTGACCCTAAGACATACTTGTGCAATGCATGCATAGCAGCCCATAATACTATACATGCTAAGTACTACCTTTAGGTCCTCATGCTAACTCTTTTTGGTTTGGAACCTAGTTCCTCTCTTTAACTTTAGAACACTATGTGGTACTCTCTTAGCACATCTTAGTTCGTTATTAGGTTGAACCCTATGACATACTACTTTAAGCATGTCTAAGTCCACTATTACTCTTGAACACTATGAGATACTTCTCAAGCATGTCCTACTTCATAGGATATAGAGATTGCTACTAAGAACATTAACTCAACTATGTGAAGGTTCCCATCTCATGAGACCTAACTTTGGGATAACCCACACTCTACTATGTAAGAGTTTCCCCTTTAATTTGGATAGTCCTCATATCAACTAGGTGTGGCTCTCCTTTCTTGTTGGAGTCCGGATTGTATCTTTTGTGACACTCCATCTCATTGTCAATATCCACTTGGAGCCAACCATACATCCCAAGGTTTACTTGTTAAGCGTTGCTTAACACTCATCTTTGATGGACGGATGTCCTTGACAATTCATCCATGCCCAAGTAATTCTATCAGTTTCATCTATCAAGCATTTATAAGGTAGGTTAGGTGAATATAGGCCTTACACCACAATTCAAACTATTAGATTTCTATTCTCTTTTAGACTTTACTCTCAAAGCCTTAGCAACACTAGGTAATCACATTAACTTAACCCTAAAGCCCTAGCCATTAGGATCACAACCATACTCTCAAGGTTTCTTTTTTAATCTCTTCTTTATACCTAGATTTCAAGGTATTTTGATCACATTCTTCATTACTAGGTGATTCTAGACTTAATTGATCATAAAGGTTCCATTCTAACTTTACATGTCAAGATCAACCACATACAATAGAGTCTATTTCAATTCATGATTCCATGACCCTAACTATGATCAAATATGACACACACCATTGAATTAGAATGATCACATATGAACTTTCAACTTTGCCTCTAATGGCATAAACCCACAAAGATCACATTCATCACCTTAGATTAGGGTTCGTCATAGAAATCACATGAATTCAACATAATATCATTAAAACAATACAATTCAATCATCATTGGATGATATTCACTAGATTGGAGTCACACCCAAGTCCTACCCACAATGTAATCACAACCCTAGCTAGAATTAGGTTTTTAAGTCCACGACTGGGGGAATCTATGGGGGATTCATGGGTGGAAGAACCCATAGATGAATAAGCTTCACATACCTTCAATTAAAGCCCCAAAAAAATCTTGAATCAATGGTGAAAATCGCCCTAAGTTGCTGCCCCAACTTCCTTTCTTGTTGTTGTTCTTCTTCTTCTAGAGAGGGGATTTCTTGGGGAGTAATTTGGGGGTCTTTAGATGAATGCGTTATAGTGATTAGTTTAGTGTCTATTAACTATTTATAGAAGGTAAATTAAATAACTAATCTCCTCTCCTAACCCCTAAAGTAATTACTAAACTAACCCCTAAACACTAACTTAAAAACTAAAACTGAAAAACTGGTAGCACCTACGAGTCAACCATCTGCGGACCGTAGATTGATCTACAGTCTGTGGTTTGGTCTGATGGTTTGGGTCAGAGACTCATATTCTGCAGGCATGTGCAGGCCCTATCTACACCCATGACCTACGGGGCATAGCTTGATCTAAGGGGCGTGGATTGCAACCGTAGGTCACACTTTTTGACAGTTTTGGGGTCCTCCTCAAGGACCCTTGGGTGGTCCTTGTGGAGTCGTACCCGGACTTTTAACCCTTAAACATGTCATTCTAAGTTCGGGAACCATTTATATTGATTTTAACCCTCATACAACACACCAAAACTCTACTACAAGACCCTACAACACACTAGTTCAACTCACTAGTGTAGCCTATAATTCACTAGGTCTACTAACTAATTTACGGGGTGTTACATTATCCCCCACTTGGGAACATTCGTCCTTGAATGACACTTTAACCACTTCATAAAGTCTAAAATCTAAATTAGCAGCCCATTATTCTTGAATTACATCTAATGCACACTATCAAGGAAGAAGACTTAAATTCCGAGCTAAACACATTCATTGTGACACAAGGGAGTAGAAACTACTTCTACCAACCTAAAATGCACTAAAATTTATATCTATTCATTCTCAAGGAGGAAGTGTCATCTCCTAGCTAAAACATGCACAACACATACACATGGAGCCTAAATGCAAAATTCATCTCATAAAGCATTTATCTATTGAGGAAATCTTTCAACTCAAAACAAGGGCATGCTCATAGTCCCACTCATGAAGCCTATATGCAAATCTACTCACATGTACCACAACATGAGGAAACAATGCATAAAAGCCATTTCTAACAAGACCTAAGCAATTTCATGAACATGCATATAAGGAAATCATGGCAACACATAAGGCACACAATGACCCCACTAGATAGGTACACTATCCCCCACTTGGGAGTAAGCCTACACAAACTTTTCTAAACATCATGCATGCTAAAAATAACTTCAAAATCCAACATAAAAAGTCATAAAAGACAAGAAATCTGGAAATTTTCTAAAACATGAAAGAAACACATACCGGAAAGGGACATGAGGAGATCACTCTTGATCTTCTCTAGATTGGAGAGCATATAACCTATTCTTCTTTTGAGTACCTCTTCCGGATAACTAGAGGCAACTTTCTTATCCTCCCTTTCCTTATCCTTAAGAACCAGGCAATCTCTCATTTTATGCCCATCCTTCCCACACCCATAGCATCCAATCATCCTGGCTAGGCACTTACCATAATGGCTCCTCCCACACTTGGAGCAAGTAGACATGGGAAATAGAGACCCACTACCCCTCTCTTTATCAAGCCTAGAGGTGTTGGAAGAATCTTGTCCAGAATAACTTGGTTTATTCCTAGGCCTATCTTGTCCCTCAGACTTAATATTAGAAAAGATCCCCTCATTGGTCCTAGCCCTCTTTACTTCCCAATTTATCTTCTTGAGCTTTGACTCTTCTATTTGTTGGGCAAACACCATCAACCTTGAGATATCCATGTTGTCATGGAGTATTGCCGCACGACACTCTTCTTCTACCAACTCGGACACCTCCTTCATGAAACTATTCATCAAATCCCTTGGACTAGCTACCAAGCTTGAAGCATATTTAGACAAAAAGGTGAATTTCAAAGAGTACCCCTTAATACTCATACTACTTTGCTTAAGGTTGATGAATTTTCCCAATTTGGCTTCCCTCAACTCCCGGGGAAAGAACCTATCTAGAAATGCCGACTTAAAAGCTTCCCACTCTATAGGGTCCACTCATATCGGCCTACTATCTTTCCATTGCTCATACCACATTTGGGCAACGTCCTTCAATTGATAAGCCACTAGTTCCTCTTTCTCAATAGAGGACACCCCTATGATTGCTAGCACCTTATAAACCTCCCCTATGAACCCATTTGGATCTTCCTCCACCTCGGATCCATAGAACTCTGTAGGGTTCATCCTCAAAAACTCTGTCACCCTAAAAGTTCCCATTCTTCCTAAGGGTTTGCCAGATCCACCACCTCTATATTGGCTTGTGTCGTCAAGGCTTGAGCCAATAGTTTCATAGAAGCCCTAAACTCTCCAAGATTGGCATTCCCAATTGGAGGGTCATTTGGAACTTGAGAAGGAGGTTGATGTGGGACTTGGGGGGAATCTCTTGATCGCCAATGTGTTCTCCTTCTCTCCTAGCATTAGCCCTAGTATTTGCCATAACCTGAAAAATGATAGGAAAAACATTAGAAGAAGGACCTACTAGAGCTAATTTTTTATGGCACGACTAAGAGAATCAAGAAGTGAGACTTTTCCTAAGCATCCAACAACCTCCTATTCATAAAATCTGTCACGACTGACACCCATGAATAAGACTATACTTAGACGTGATTTAAGACATACTAAAATTTATCCCAAAACCTTATGCTTTGATACCAAATTTGTCACGACCCGAGAGCACCCCTTAGTCGTAACATGGCGCAGTTGACCCCGAAGGGGTCGCATACAAGCCCTTAGCACATTCTTAACACAAGATAATGGAAAATAAAGGAAAATTGAAAACTTTTACATTCGAAGTATTATTTCATAAAGCAAGCGGAAGTCTTACTAAAACGTTTGTCTCAAACCATTTATTTAAAATCATGATTAACAGTCTTGGGGACGCAACCCAAACAAAGTAAAAAAAAATAAGAAATGACATAAGGAAATAAAAGGTTCATTCTCGAAGCTATGAGACTCACCAATTCTTCAATTCTTCTAAATCGTTGAACCTCTAGCCACCAAAGCAACTCAAACCTCCAACCCTACATTTGGTTAGAATGTAGACAATATGCGTTAGTACAAAACGTACTAAGTATGAAAGCTAATACAACATCATAAGAGAATCTCAAATAGTTAGTCGACATAAGACATAAGCATAAGAGACAATAACATAATCACAATATAATCATCATAGTCATAGAATGGTCTCAAATATAAGTACCATATAAACACAAGTCACATAAGATATATTTAATTAGCGTAGCAGATACATCATGTTCATGGCTTAGTCTTTACTTAGATTTCATGGTCACATACTTCAATCTTAAGTCGTTCATGATACAAGAGAAATACTTTACAGGCCACCTCCAACTATACATGTGTAATGCAAGGATATCATCCCATACTACCATCCAAACTAAGTACCTCTCTTTAGTCATTCTTGGTCATAGTCCACCTTCACATTCAAGACTTAGTTCGTCATGTCATTTTAACCTTAACCTCAATACATGGTCTACTCTTAAACTTCTGTATGCCATAAGGGTATCATACTTCCAAGTAACATCAAGACATAGTTGTACTACGCATGAAAGGCATCCCATACTACCCTTCACACTAAGTATAGCCTTGAAGTCATCCTAGTCATATTCACCCAACTTTGGCCTCCTTATTAGCATAGCTCTCATAACTAAGGGAATTTCTCACCTTTAGTCAATTATAACTAGGAAAGGCAACTCTAGTCCAATCCTATCTCAAGACTTCTTTTTAGTGACCATAAGTCATATTTGTGCAATGCATGCATAGCACCCCATAATACTATACATGCTAAGTACTACCTTTAGGTACTCATGCTAACTCTTCTTTGTTTGGAACCTAGTTCCTCTTTTAACTTTAGAAAACTTTCAGGTACTCTCTTAGTACATCTTAGTTCATTATTAGGTTGAACCCTATGAGATACTACTTTAAGCATGTCTAAGTTCACTATTACTCTTGAGCACTATGAGGTACTTCACTAAGTAAGTCTTAGTTCAAGTATGCTTTAGAACACTATGAGATACTTCTCAAGCATGTCTAAGTTCATAGGATACGGAGATTGCTACTAAGATCCTTAACTCAACTATGGCAAGGTTCCCATCTCATGAGACCGAACTTTGGGAAAACCCACACTCTACTATGTAAGAGTTTCCCTTTTAACTTGGATAGTCCTCACATCAACTAGGTGTGGCTCTCCTTTCTTGTTGGCGTCTGGACCGTATCTTGTGTGACACTCCATGTCATTGTCAATATCCACTTGGAGCCAAGCATACACCCCAAGGTTTACTTGTTAAGCCTTGCTTAACACTAATCTTTCATGAAAGGATGTCTTTGACAATCCATCCATGCCCAAGTGATTCTATCACTTTCATCTATTAAGCATATATAAGGTAGGTTAGGTGAATATAGGCCTTACACCACAATTCAACCTATGAGATTTATATTCTCTTTTAGACCGTACTCTCAAATCCTTAGCAACACTAGGTAATCACATTAACTTAACCCTAAAGCCCTAGCTATTAGGATCACAGCCATACTCTCATGGTTTCTTTCTTAATCCCTTCTTTATACCTAGATTTCAAGGTATTTTGATCACATTCTTCATTACTAGGTGATTCTAGTGTTAATTGATCGTAAAGCTTCAATTCTAACTTTACAAGTCAAGATCAACCATATACAATAGAGTCTAGTTCAATTCATGAATCCATGGTCCTAACTCTAATCAATTACAACACATAACATTGAATAAGGAAGATCCCATATGAACCTTCAACTTTCCCTCTAATGATATAAACCTACAAAGATCACATTCATAACCTTATATTAGGCTTCATCATATAAATCACATGAATTCATCATAATATCATTAAACACATACAAGTCAATCATAATTGGATGCTATCCAATAGATTGGAGTACCACCCAAGCCCTACCCATAATGTAATCACAACCCTAGCTAGACTTGGGTTTTTGATTTCACAATTGGGGGGAATCTATGGGGTCTCCATGGGTGGAAGAACCCATGGATAAATAAGCTTCACATACCTTCAATCAAAGGCCCAAAGAAATCTTAGATCAATGGTGAAAATCTCCCTAAGCTGCTGCCCCAACTTTCTTCCTTCTTCTTCTTCTAGATAGGGGATTTATTGGCGAGTAATTTGGGGGTCTTTAGATGAATGAGTTAAAGTGATTAGTTTAGGGTCTATTAACTATTTTCCGGAGGTAAATTAACTAGCTAATCGCCCCTCCTAACCCCTAAACTAATTACTAAACTAACCCCTAAACACTAACTTAAACACTAAAACTGGAAAAAACTGGCAGCACCTACGACTTGACCATCTACGGACCATAGATTGATCTACAGTCCATGGTTTGGGTCAAAGACTCATATTTTGTAGTCCTGTGCAGGCCTCATCTACGCCCATGACCTACGGGGTGTAGGTTGATCTAAGGTGCGTGGATTGCAACCGTAGGTCAAACTTTTTGACAGTTTTGGGGGACTGTTTTGGGGTCCTCCTCAAGGACACCTTGGGTTGTCCTTGGGGAGTCGTACCCGGACTTTTAACCCCTAAACATGTCATTCTAAGTACGGGAACCATTTATCTTGATTTTAACCCTCATTCAACACACCAAAGCTCTACTACAAGACCCTACAACACATTAGTTCAACTCACTAGTTTAGCCTAGAATTCACTAGATCAACTAACTAATTTACGGGGTGTTACAGTTCGAATATTAGCACTATTCAAGTCATCGGTAATTGTCGCGACCCAAGGCTAGCCCCTATATGCTACATGGAGTACTCGACCCCTAAGGGGTCTCATACAAGCCTTATAGAATTCTTGAACATAAGAACATAGGAAGATAGAGAAGAATTTAAAACTTACTTTACAATCGAAGACATTTTCATTAAAAAGCAAGCGGAAGACTTTATAGACTTTTATAGTATGTCTCAAACCATCTAACACTTTGAATACAACTTTGGGACTTAGCCCATACAAAAGAATTAACATAAACTAAAAGACATAAAGAAATAAAGTGTGTTTTGTCCTCGAAACTATGAGGACTCACCAAGTCTTCATCTTCAAGCACCTTAGAAACCTACTCCTCAAGCATAGAACACCAATATCTCCAAACCCTACACATTGCTAAAAAAATGGAGAAGAATGAGGTTAGAACAAAAAGTACTAACTATAGAAGACATGCAAAAACATGCTTAAAACATACATTTCCTTTGAAAGTCATGATATATGCCATTTTGATAAAACTTCATGGACATTGATAAAAGAGGCATAATATAAGTCACAACCAACATTCAAGTCATTTTTTCACATTTGAACATAATCCACATAAGAACCTTTACCTTCATCTTAAGCCTTCACCTCAAGTAACCCTCAATCTATACCTTGTGCAATGTATGGGTAGGGTCCCACACCACCACCCACACTAAGGTACCACCTTAAGGCCACCAAAAGTGAACTTAACTTTCATCCTTTGTACTTTTACATGATAAAGCACATAGGAAACATAAACATTTCATAAGTCATATAATCACACAAGGACCATCACCTAAGATAACTCTAAGTCATACTTGTGTAATGTGCAAGTAGCATCCCATACTTCTACTCACACTAAGTACTCTTTTGAAGTCACCATAGACTAGGTACATTCATATACAATAAGTCATAACAAGGAAGTAACTCATGATGCAATCCAAGTATAGCACGCATCTTTACATTTAAGCATATAGGAGTCAACATTCTTCATTAACTTCTTTTAGAGGACACTCATTTACTAGACATTAGATAATCATTCTCATTAACTTTATCATAAAAGGACTGTCATACATTAGACATTAAAACCTAGAGAACTCATTATGATCTTCTTAAAGCCTACTCGTGCAATGCATGGATAGTGTAACGACTTGGAAAAAAATGATAGGTTAAGCAAGAGCCTATGACTTTGTGTTGACTTTATAATGAGGTTCTATGAGGGGTTTTTATGTAATTTCATTTTAATTGTGTAACATCCGACAATTTAAAATGAATATGAAGAAGCTTGAAATTGGAAGTAGTCACTTTTGGAAAAAGTTCAGAATCTGGAAATTTGGTCAAGTGTGGGAAATCAGTGAGTTTTTGGCCAACTTTGAGCAGTCATAACTCCTAGCTCAAGATGATCCAGGAGTAGTTCCAGTTATTTTTGGAAAGCCCTTGGAAC
>JAJOOJ010013635.1:0-54440 GCA_029582625.1 Solanum boliviense | reverse complement strand
TTTGGCCTGGAATTAATGGTGGAAAAAGCGCTAATTGAACACTAGGATCATGGGTATGGCCATGGATCGGTCTATTAATTATTATCCGGGTAAATTAGGCCTTGTTTATTGATCCTTGCATTAATTGATTCTTTTTAGACCAAGAACAAGCGGAAAGAATCTGGAAAGGGAAGGCTCAAGTGTTTTAGCAGGATTCAAGCTTGGTTTGGAGGTAGGTGATGGTTTGATTTCCTATTTGTGTGATATATGTTGGTTAATTGCTTCGTTGTATGCATGCACGTATGAGAATAAGGAATGTAAATCAAATCTAATGCATATGAGTATTTGTATATGAATAATTACATGCCATAAACCTAATACATGATTATATGATTATGAGTAATGTTCATTATGGGTGTGATTGTGATTGTGATTGTAGTTGTGCTGATTGGATCGGGTGTCACGTTTCGACACAAATATTTGATCGAGTGTCACATTCTGACACATACATTGGATCGGGTGTCACGTTCTGACACATATATTGCAACAAGTGTCATGTTCTGACACATACATTGGATTGGGTGTCACGCTCCGACACACTAACAGTTTGTGTGTGGGTTCCATGAGAGGACCATTGTGATTATTACATTCAAGTCGATTTTCGTTGATATTATGAATTGTATGTTAATCTTGAAATGATATCTGATCTATGTATTATGTATATGTGTGTTTACTATGTTGTGATTGCTTGCCTATGTTTCGCTTACCGGGATAGCCGCGTGATGCTACTAGTACATTGTGGTTTGTGTACTTATACTGCACTTGCTCGTTCTTTTTTTAGTACCAGGCATCTTCAGGTGGCTATTGATAGACCTCAACTAGGAGATTAGTGATCGAGACCGAATTTAAGAGTGAGCTAGTACTTTCAGGTTGCCATGGGTCCTCTGTTGTTTAGTCCATTCTTTTCGGACTCAGACTTTCTATTTAGTTTTACTCGCATGTTTGTTTTGGGTTCGTACCCATTCTCTTAGACTTGTTGGTTAGTAGTTTTGGTACAATGACTTTCAGTTGTAAGGATTAACTTCCGCAATAGTTGTTAGTTGTTTGTTGAACTTCCAGAGTTTATGGGAACTCTGTATTTCTTCATTCATTTAAACCTGCTTCCGTATCATTCAATGCTTAGTTTTCTTTAAAATTACTTAGTCAGGTTGTAGTAATGGTTCTCCCACCGGAGGGTGAGTGTGGGTGTCAATCACGACGGTTTGGGTCGTGATAAAGTTGGTATCAGAGCCCTAGGTTCATTGATCTTATTGTGCTAAAAGAATCTAATAGAGTCTTGTAAAACAGTACGGAGACGTCTGTACTTGTCTTTGAGAGGCTACATGACTTTAGGAAATCTATTTGTCTTCTTCTCGTTCGTGCAATGACTCGATTCCAATTGGTATCTGGTGATCCAAATTGGTATCTAATCTATATCAGTCTTCTGTCCAGAGATGGTTAACACGCGTTACAATGGCGTCAGACCCATAACTTTCAACAATGAGCCAGCTGAGGACCCCGCAGCAAGAGGCCACGGTTGAGGCAGGGGTATAGAGAGAGAAAGGGGAAGAGGCCGAGGAGGAGTAGCGCCCGCTAGGAGTGGAGCCCTAGTTGAGAATGTTCCTAGGGAAGAGGCCCCTCCTGCACCCTAATAAAAGGTACAAGAGAATCTGGAAATAAAAAATAAGAAGGATATTGTACTAGATAAGGAGGTACAGGCTGAGCCTACAGGTATTCTTCCCTTAGACCCGGTGTTAGATCAACAAATCATGACGTTTCTAAAAGTATTGGTTCGCCTCGGAGTCCTTCCCACAGTGCTAGTGACTCAACCTCTAGTCAATCCCCCCATTATTGTTTCGGTTCCCAAGGCGGGTGGAGCATTATGCACTGATGACGTTTTCCGTCCCCTATTAGGTCATGTGATGACTAGTAATAAGCATGAGATGTTGACTAAGTTTCTGATGTTGAAGCCGCCTGTGTTCCATTGCTCTAAGAGTGAGGACGCCTATGAGTTCATCTTGGATTGTTATGAGAGGCTTCATAAGTTGGGTGTTGTACATCAGCATGGGGTAGAGTTCGTGACCTTTCAGCTTCAGGGTGAGGCTAAGCAGTGGTGGAGAGCCTATGTGGAATATAGATCACCAATATTGCCCCTACCCACTTGGACGCAGTTCCATGCTTTGTTTCTGGAAAAGTATGTGCCCCGGACTTTAAGGGATCTCAAGAAGGATGAGTTCATGACTTTGGAGCAGGGTGGTACGTTTGTAGCTGCTTATGAGGCTAAGTTACATACTTTGTCTAGATATGCTACACCACTTGTGACTACTAAGGAGGAGAGGATTTGTCTATTCGTTAAGGGACTAAACCCCGAACTACAGGTATTGTCTGTCCATATGACCTTTGTAGGAAAAAGTTTTAATGAGGTGACAAACTTTGTGAAGAAAGTGGAAGGAGTTCGACGTGATGGGCAGGCCAAGGCTTTGGCTAAGAAGCCCAAGAGCACGGGTAACTTCCATGGTTCCTACCTTATAGGTTCAGGTAGGCCAACACTTGTAGCCCAACCAATTCAGTCAGCCTTGCCCATTTCTACAGGTAGTTACTCGGGAACTCCACATCAAAATTTTATTCAGGATAGCTAGGGAGTCGAACCTTCGATAGGCAGCAGGCCATCTTTTGATCGCACTTGTTATAATTGTGGATAACCTGGGCATATAATGAGAGATTGTCCCCATCCACGCATGTTTAACTCCGCGCACCAGCAGATTAGATAAGTGGTACCCACGAGCAACGGTAATAATGGCAGAGGACGTCCACAAGGTGGTCGAGGAGGGAATCATTGAGGTCGTGAAGGTCGGGGAAATATTAATGCAGGTAAAGGAGCAATGCAGCCAGGCAAGGAGGTTGTCCGTCAAGATGACAGGGCTCATTCTTATGCCTTTTCGGGTAAAAGAGAGGCAGAGTCTTCTGACGCAATGATCATAGGTACTATTCTTGTATGTGACCGGATGGCTACTGTTTTGTTTGATCCAGGTTCTACTTATTCCTATGTGTCAGCTCAATTTGCCTTGGAATTTGATGCGGTTTGTGATGTACTTGATGCCCCCATCCATGTTTCTACCCTAGTTGGAGAGTCTGTCATAGTCACCCATGTGTATCATGCTTGTCCTATATTATTTATGGGTTTCCAAACTTGGGCTAATTTGGTTATTTTGGATATGATTGACTTTGATATAATCTTAGGCATGACTTGGTTGTCCCTCTATTTGAATATGCTTAATTGTAATACTAAATCTGTGACTCTAGAGATCCCGGGTAGGGAAAAGTTAGAGTGGGAAGGGGTGTACAAGCCTAAGCCAGCTAAAGTCATATCTTCCATTCAGACAAGAAAACTGGTGGGGCAGGGGTGTTTGGCATTTTTAGCTCATATTCGAGATGTTGATGTTGAGTCACCCTCTATTGAGTCTATTCTTGTAGTGTCTGAATTCAAGGAAGTGTTTCCTACCGATTTGCCTGGTATGCCTCCACATAAAGATAAAGATTTATGTATTGACTTGGAACCGGGCACTCGCCCCCATCTCCATGCTTTCTTATCGCATGGCTCTGACATAGTTGAGAGAGATTAAAGCTCAAATCTAGGAGCTTCTTGATAAAAGTTTCATCCATCCAGTGCTTCTCTGTGGGGTGCTCATGTCTTGTTTGTTAAGAAAAAAAATGATAGTATGAGGATGTGCATAGACTATCGACAATTAAATGGGTCACCATTCGAAATAAGTATCTGTTTCCTTAGATTGATGACCTCTTTGACCAGTTATAAGGTGTGTCGGTTATCTCTAAAATTGATCTAAGGTCTGGTTACCATCAGCTAAAGATTAGGCATGAGGATGTACCAAAAATGGCATTCAGGACCTGCTATATATAGGCACTATGAGTTCCTAGTAATGTCGTTAGGGTTGGCAAATGTGTGTGCAGCTTTCATGAGTTCGATGAATGGTGTGTTCAAACCATTTTTGGATTCTTTTGTTATCGTCTTTATTGACGACATTTTGGTTTATTCAAAGAGTGAGGAAGAGCATGCTGACCATCTTCGTATCGTTTTGTGTGTCCTTGGGAGACAAAAGTTATATGCTAAATTTTCCAAGGGAAGGGGTAATCATAGATCCCCAAAATATCAAAGTAGTTAGGAATTGGGTCGGCCTAGTTTTGTGACTGAAATTAGGAGTTTTGTGGGGCTCGCTAGCTACTATCGTCGATTTGTGAAGAATTCTGGTTCTATCGCCACATATCTGACAAAGCTGACCAAAAAGAAGGTGCCTTTCGAATGGACTAAAAATATGAGGAGAGCTTTGAAAAGCTCAAGATTCTTCTGACCACAACACTTATTATGGCACTACCAATGGAAAGGTAAATATTTCATTATTTATTGTGATGCTTCACATTCGGGTTTGGGTGCTGTGTTGATGCAGGATAAGAATGTCATAGCTTATGCATCGCGACAGTTGAAACTGCATGAGAGGAACTACCCGACATATGCTTTGGAGTTGGCAGCGATAGTGTTTGCCCTTAAGATCTGGCAGCATTATCGTTATGGTGTCAAATGTGAAATGTTTACTGACCACCGCAGTCTACAACATGTATTCACTCAAAATGACCTAAATCTGAGATAGTGAAGGTGGATGGAGCTACTTAAGGACTATGATGTCACCATCCAGTATCATTCGGATAAGGCTAACGTGGTGGCAAAAGCATTAAGCTGGAAGACGGTAAGTATGGGTAGTCTAGCTTGCTTGGTGTGTATCTAAGCGACCTTTGGCTAAGCAGATCCAGACTTTGGAGTCTAAGTTCATGCAGTTGGGCATCTTAGAGAAATGTGGGGTGTTAGCTAGAATTGAGGTTAGACCCAGGTTCATTGAGGAAATAAAGGCCAAACAGTTTGAGGATGAGAGTTGAATGAGCTCATAAAGAAGACAGTGTCTGGCAAGGCATAAGATGCGACTCTTGAAGCGGGAGACGTGCTCAATTTTAAGGGAAGAGTTTGTATCCCCCGAGTGGATGACTTGATTCAGAAAATGTTGACAGAATCCCATGGTTCATGGTATTCCATTCATCCGGGTGTGACTAAGATGTATCGAGATTTGAAACGACTTTATTCGTGGTCTGACATGAAGAAAGAAATAGCTGAGTTTGTGGCTAAGTGCCACAATTGTCAGCATGTAAAATATGAGCACCAAAAGCTGCAGGTTTACTTAAAGGAATGCCAATTCCGGAATGGAAGTGGGAAAATATAGTTATGGATTTCGTGGTTGGTCTCCCCAAGACCTTGGGAAAGTTTGATTCCATTTGGGTGATGGTGGATAGACTGACTAAGTCAGATCACTTTATTCCAGTCAAAGTAGACTATAATGTGCAACAGTTGGCTAAGGTGTATGTGAAAGAGATAATGAGGTAGCATGGGGTGCCTTTTTCTATCATCTCGGACCGTGGTACGCAGTTCACTTCCATGTTTTGGGGAAAACTGCATGAAGAGTTGGGCACTCAACTCACTTTTAGCACAACTTTCCATCCACAGACGGATGGACAGTCAGAGATGACTATACACATGTTAGAGGATATTTTGAGGGCGTGCGTGATTGACTTTGGAGGACATTGGGACAAGTTTTAACCTTTGTGTGAGTTCTCCTATAATAACAATTACCACTCCAGCATCTACATGGCACCGTTCAAGGCACTTTATGGGAGGATATGTAGATCACCCATATGATGGTTTGAGCCTAGAGATGTGAAACCTTTAGGTTTTGATTTGGTGAAAGATGTTCAGGATAAAGTAAGAAGCATTCAAGCTAAGCTTCTAGCAACCCAGAGTTGACAGAAGAAGTATGCAGACCGTAAGGTAAGAGACATGGCATTTCAGGCCGGTGAATGATTTCTTCTGTCACCCATAAAAGGGGTGATGAGATTTGGCAAGAAGGGCAAGCTTAGTCCTCGATACATTGGACCATTTGAGATCCTTAACTGTGTAGGGACAGTGGCTTATAGGTTGGCCTTACCTCGTAGCTTATCTGGAGTTCATACAATGTTTCATGTATCCATGTTGAAGAAGTATCATGGGGACGGGGATTACTTCATAAAATGGGACTTAGTTTTATTAGACAAGGACCTTAAGTATGAGGATGAACCGATTGCAGATCGTGATCGTGATGTCCGAAAGTTGAGGACCAAGGAGATTAAGTCCGTGAAAGTTCAATGGAAGCATCATCCGGTTGAGGATGCTACTTGGAAAACTGAGAAGGACATGCAAGACAATTATCCCCAATTGTTTGACGATTCAGGTACTACTCTACTTTTACCTTAGCCAGTTTTCCCTAGTTTGTCACTCTGGGATGAGTGATGGATAAATTGGTATATATTGTAACGCCATGTTCTCGTCATTATAGAAAAGCCAATGGGGAAAGAATTTGGGACCAGAAAACTTTTGAATAGTGACTTGGGAATTCCTAGCCTAGTCTAGATTTGGACAAAATATGAGTCAGGTGAGGTCTAGGGAAATATGGTAATGAATGGGGGAATCTAATTATGAATTTTATAACATGAATAGATAGCTACGACGTTAAGGAGCCCGTAAGGCTTCACGAAATTGAATTCGGGCGAGTAGAACTCCCAAAACTAACCTTAGCGTGAAGGGGTAGTTTTAGAACGTCAAGGTTTGAAGGTGTGTTGTGAAATGAGAGTTTGGAACTCAAATTCTGACTTTCTGTCTCTGTGCAAGCCGCCAGAGCGAGGTTAGTTCCACCAGAGTGGGGCCACTGTGGCGGGTTGGATCCCGTTATGGCGGGACAGTCGCGACTTAAATCGGGAAAAAATTGCAAATTCGTTATTTTCTGCAAACCTTGGTTGTTGAGAGCTAAGAGACAACCCAGGGCTATTTCTTGATAGATTCCCGTGTTTTCTAGCGTTATAGGTAAGACTTTTACTCCCCTAATCCGTAATTTGGTCCATAGAACTTAGAATCTTGGGTGATTATCATTGGGGAAGGGTTTTGGCCGGAATTAATGATGGGAAAAGCCCTAATTGAACACTAGGATTTTGGGTATGGCCATGGATAGATAGATTGATTATTATCCGGGTAAATTAGGCCTTGTTTATTGATCCTTGAGTTAATTGATTGTTTTTAGACCAAGAACAAGCGGAAAGAATCCAGAAAGGGAAGGATTAAGTGTCTTAGGAGGATTCAAGCTTGGTTTTGAGGTAGGTGATAGTTTAATTTTCTGTTTGTGTTATATATGTCGATTAATTGCTTCATTGTATGCATGCATGTATTAGAATAAGTAATGTAAATAAATCTAATGCAAATGAGTATATGTATATGAACAATTATATGCCATGAACCTAATACTTTATTATATGATTATGAGTAATGTTCATTATGGGTGTGATTGTTATTGTGATTATGCTGATTGGATCGGGTGTCACGTTCTGATACACATATTGGATCGAGTGTCACGTTCTGACAGATACATTGGATCAGGTGTCACGTTTCGACACATATACTGGATTGAGTGTCACGTTCCAACACATACATTAGATCAGGTGTCACGTTCCGACACACTAACAATTTGGGTGTGGGTTCCATGAGAGGACTATTGTGATTATTACATTCAAGTCTATTGTCGTTGATATTGGGAATTGTATGTTGATCTTGAAATGATATCTGATATATATATTTTGTATATGTGTGTTTACTATGTTGTGATTGTTGGCCTATGTTTCGCTTACCGGGATAGCCGTGTGATCCTACCAGTACACTGTGGTTTGTGTACTAATACTGCTCTTGCTCATTCTTTGTTGAGTATAGCGAATATTCAGACGGCTATTCATAGACCTCAGCTAGGTTATCAAAGATCGAGACTGGATTCAAGGGTGAGCCAATTCTTTCAAGCTGCCATGGGTCCTCTATTGTGTAGTCCAATCTTTTTGGACTTAGACTTTCTATCTAGTCTTACTCGCATGTTTAGTTTTGGTTTTGTACCCATTCTCTTAGACTTGTTGGTTAGTAGTTTTGGTACAATGACTTTCAGTTCTAGGGGTTAACTTCCGCAATAGTTGTGAGTTCTTTGTTGAACTGCAGGAGTTTATGGGGCTCCGTATTTCTTCAGTCATTTAACTCTGCTTCCGTATCTTTGAATGCTTAGTTTTCGTTAAAATTGCTTAGTCGGATTGTAGTAATGGTTCTCCCACCGGAGGGTGAGTGTGGGTATCAATCATGACTGTCCGGATCGTGACAATATATATATATGTAAAGTATTTCATTTGTCTCTTTATTACAACACAGTGAAACTAAATGGTTCAAATCTAAATTGATTTTAGGTTGTACACCTAATTTTCCTGGGATTGGTTCAATCGGTCAGAGCACCACCCTGTCAAGGCGGAATGAATACTATTTCTCTTCGTCCCCATTTATATAATATAATCTACTTTCTTTTGATCAGTCAAAAAATAATATATATTCCTATATTTAGTAATAATTTAGCCTTAAAATGTCCATTTTGAAATGAATTATAACCACACAAATATCTATGATTTATTTTCGACATATAAATTGTGACGAAGAAAGTATTAATGAAGATTTTTATAATAGGAGAATTGAATATCATGATAGAGTGGTACCACAAATATTTGTTCTTAGTCCATTTGACTTGTTCAAACTTATAGTAACTTAAACAATAAGGAATTAACAGTAGTGATTAATATAGTTTATTACGTTGATATAACCTTTTATATATTAATATAATCGCAAACTAAAATAATTAATTATAGGTGCATGCTTGGGGAACATATGGCACTGACTCATCTGACTTGTATTCTAATCTTGATTTCTTCTTCAAAGATGTAAAAATATAAGATTAAGTAAGTTAAAAAATTTAAAACAAATTAACACGACTTAATAATTTTAAGTGTTAGGCTAATTGAGCCTATAGAATTATTAAAACAAAAAAAAAAGTATGAGATATGGTTTACAACTTTCTATTGTTATTTGTTAACTAACTTTTTCCTATAATTTACAATTAATAGTTAAAGTAATAGTACCATATTTTGTAACATTTTTTTGCTAGGTATAACTGATTGGTATATAAGTTACGAAAGATTGTATGCATTATTTTATATAGAATATATAGAAAGCAATAACTAATATGCAAATTATTAAATTTTACATAATTTATTCATGCATAAAATAATACATAAATTTTGTAATAACTAATTCATGCATTCTTAGGGGTAGTATGGTAGCAGATTAGAGTTATGTAAGCACTCGTAATCAGGGATTGGTTATATGAGAAAATTTATGTATTAATTATTTTATGCAGATATTAATTATGTAACATTTAATCATTTATGTATTAATTATTCCACCTTTTATCTTGCATAAAATAATTCATATATACCTTCCCTGATAATTTATACATGTACTAGTTATGTGAGTTTTTATATTGCAAATCATATACCATATTATTTTTATACATAAATAACTTTCTCTCCTAACCGGCAATCAAACATGATATTACTTATGCAGAATTTACTATCTGCATAATTCACTTCCAAACTAGTTCCCACTACTCTTTAATACATTCATAACTCTAACTAACCAACTACCGTTTACCCCTACTCCACTTGAATCAAAGGATCAATAGTGTTTTGATTCACTCTCTAAGAGACTTAGAACCTCAACCTACCGAGTCCAGAATCATTTTCATCCATACTGGGAATAATTTATCCCAAAATTAATATAACTAAGATTAATATTAATTATCTCTTGTACCAAACCAACCCTAGTTTAAATGTTATCTCATGTATCTATGGTAATTTACTCATGCAGCACTTGACCTATTGAAGAATGTTGAAGTGAAAGCCATAATAGGTCCAATTTCATCAATGCAAGCTGATTTTCTCTTCAATTTAGGCCAAAAGTCACAAGTACCGATCATCTACTTGTCTGCAACGAGTCCATCAACTTCATCATTCTGCAATTAATATTTTGTTTGTACCACTCATAACGATTCATCTCAAGTAAAACCAATCAGTTCAATTATCCAATCATTGGGATGGGGTCAAGTTGTACCAATTTACATCGACAATCATTTTGGAGAAGGAATAATCCTTTTTTTAGAAGATGCATTGGAAGAAATCAACACTCGTATACCTTATTGAAGTGTAATTTCTGAATTCGCCACTTTAGATCAGATCTAATCTGAGCTATTGAAATTGATGAATATGCAGACTAGGGTTTTTATTGTGCATATTCCGATTTCACTGGATTCGAAGCTTTTTGCAATGGCGAAAGAAATTGGTATTATGAGTGAAGGTTTTGTATGGATTGTTACAGATGCAATGGCGGATCAACTGAATTTGATGGAAGGTGTTATTGGGATGAAACCTTATGTACCAAAGAGTGAAAAAGTTAAGGATTTTATTCAGAGATGGAAGATGAAGTTTCTAGAAGAAAATTTGAGGATTGTTGATGTGGAATTGGATGTCTATGGATTATGGGGTATGATTCTGCTACTGCGTTAGCCATGGCTGTTAAGAAATCGAAAATCAGTGGGGCCTCTTTTCGAAAACCAAATGTTTTAGATAAGAGTGGCAAATATATGGATTTGATTAAATTTGAATGTTAAAATGGGATCATATGATTCGATTTACGCTAAGTGTGATTTGGTCAGATTGAATTGGGTCAAAATATATCAAACAACCGGTTATAATTTAACATGACTCGTAGCATGTTTGACTATGTTTTTGCAAGACAAAAGTTATTTTCTCAAGAAAACGGTAGAATATATAAACAAGACCCTTAAAATGTGAGGTGTTTGATCAAGTTTATGGAGAAAGTAAGTGTTTATGGAAAATAACCGAAATTATTTTGCAGAAGCTAAATGTAACACCCCAAAAATCTTTTGAACTAAGACTCGAACCCTTCTTCGTTGTGAGTAGGATTTTACCAAGGAATTTAAAATTTCTTAAGTGTTAAGGTCAGGTCACTAGATATAGCACCTTGAGTTCCAAAAAGAATTAAAGAGAATTCATTCAAGTCATTCCTTAGTTATTTTAAGATTTGGGTCAACTTCAAACAACCATAACTTTCGGTACATGATGAGTTAGGAAACCCATAAGATAACAAATTAATGATCTCTGAGTCCTCTTTCTAACGCCACTGAGTTTGCTAATTTTCAAGCTCGTATAAGAGATATATGCTTTTTTAAAGTCAGGCTGTCCATTTAAGGAAAGTTACTCGAAAATATGAGGGTATTTTAGTCTTTTCGTTAATTACACTCAATTAAGGGTCTACACTGATTAGAATCAGTTTCATTCATCCCCAAAGCATTTAGGATTTTAGAGAGAAGATTCAAGAGGAGAAAAAGTTCAAAGTTTCAAGCGTTCGTTCAAGAAATTCAAGATTTCGCCAAGAACCTAGTTCTTTGAGGTATGTACGCTTTTAAAGTGTTGGATTCGTTCACCCACACGCCAATTATGAGTTTCTTTTGCGAATCTACCCAGAAATATTGAGTAATTTAAGTTCTTGATGAGTTCTTGATAAGTGTTCTTTAAGTTTCATTCTAAATCTTGTTTTGTTGATGTTTTGAGGAATTCTTGAGATGAAATTAGTCATTTGAGGATTGGTTTGAGTATATTAGTGTATATTTAGGTTGTGTATTCAAACCTAAGTGAGTGGGGGAAGAAACCATCTGAATCTAGGCGAACTAGGGTGAGAAAATGAGCAAAGAAATTCGACGGGGTTTTTTGGGAATGGGTTGGTGCGCTGCCCCACCATTGTGCCATTAGAGAGTGTCTGCAGGTAGAGGTCTAGTGCCCTGTACCACTCAGTGTGCCAAGGTCGCCTGTCCCCACCCCTTCTTCGTCGTTTTTCCCATCTGAGTTCTTTAAAAGGGTTCCTTCAATCCATATTGATTCCAAACACTCTAAACTACTTCTAATCATCTAGGAATCATTCATTACATGAATCATAACCTTGAATTAATAATTCAACAATCCATATTGATTCCAAACACTCTAAACTACTTCTAATCATCTAGGAATCATTCATAACATGAATCATAACCTTGAATTAATAATTCAAATTCAAGGTAGAGTTAAGAGTCAATTCTTCAGAGTTCGTTCGAGTCTTTTGAGAAAGTCCCTTTGAGTCTTTTTGAAGAGTCTTCTACAATTACTTATAAATTATTTCAAGACTCAAGAAAGTGATTATGACAATGAGGAGAATGTATTCATTAGTCTAGATTATCATTGAGATCCTTGAATTGACTCTTTCATGCCCATAAATTCCGCATGAACTCCATAAATTGAGTACTTTTGAGAGGAGTAGTATCTTCAAGTTCTAAGTCTTGAGTATTGAGTTCCTAATCCTTTTGAGATTATATTCCTAATCATGGGACTACTACATATTACCCATAAAGGTCGTTGAGTTGAGTAGTTAATGCCTATAATTCCGCATGAACCTTATTAGTCGAGCAGTCTAGAGATGAGAAGTATTATTGAGTCTTTGAGTTGAGTAGTTCATGTCCATAATTCTACATGAACCCTATTTTGAGAAGTCTTCTGCAAACCTTTTTAAAAACTTGTTTTAAGACTTGAGCATATGAGTTTGAGAAAGAGTAGAGCTGAGTTCATTTTCTTTAAAATGATATATGGGAACTAAGTATTCCCAAGAGTAAATATTTTAACATTTAATTGCAAAGAGGAAACACCGATTACCAAAAGAGTTTTCATGAGCAGTTCTGAGTACCATCTCTTTTAAGAGAAAGATTTTTGATTAATAATCTCAAACCACGGAAAGAGTTATGTTTTCTTAAAAACATACGAGCTAGTATATTTTGGGAGTAGTATTGAACACTGATATGAGGGAGAGTTCATACAACCCACAACCCCCATAAACCATGTAGCCAACGTGGGTAGAAAGTGTCATACTTTTTAGATGATTCCTTATTACTTTTTAGCATAGACTAGTGGATCCACTTAGTAGTAGGTTCTATACCCTGGCAATTATAGGACAGTTCTGGCAGTGTGGGCTAGACGTTGTATCATCACATAGCTCATAGTGATGGTTATTGGTTAGAGAATCTCCCAAACTGAATTATTTTGTATATTTACATACAAATAAGAGTTAATATTGTATTTTCATACGATTGAGTTTTTATAGTATTTTTGCGTACAACTGAGTTATTATCTATTATTTTAAAAGCTTTCCATATATTGCATCTTTTATTGTTGCTTTATCCTTGAGTATCCAGAGTTGAACTGGTTTCACAGAGTTGAGTATCTTATTGTTGAGTTGAGCCCTATTTCTCTGAGTTAACTATGCTTCACAGAGTTGAGTATCTTATTGTTGAGTTCAGTCCTATTTCTCTGAGTTGAGTTACCCTATTTCTCTGAGTTGAGTTGCACTATATTTCTCTGAGTTGAGTATCTTACTATTGAGTTGAGCCCTATTTTCTCTGAGTTGAGTTGAACTATGTTTCATTGAGTTGGGTTGAGGGAGATTAGAAGAGGTAAGTATGTTTCTTTTCCATCAGTTCAAGCTTATGTTTATGCTTTAGAATTCCCCTTACATGCTCGTACATTCCATGTACTGAGCCATTTGGCAATGATGCAGAAACAGGTATTTAGGATCATCAACAGACGTTTCGTTGAGGTCATGTGATATTCCAGCTTCAGCTTTGGTGAGCCATCTTGTATTATGGAGGACTTCACCTTTAACTTACAGTTAGTAGTTTTGAGATATCGTGGGTCTTGTCACGATAACCTTCTGTAATAGTAAAGGCTTCAAAGATAGACATAGTTGAGGAGTTTTTGTATTTACTTTTATTTTGATTACTATTGACAGACTTTTAAAAAGGTTGAGTATTTCAGTTTATTAAATTTATTTCAGTTTTTAGCTTTTGTATGCTTGAGTAGTCTTCCGCTTGTTGCTAGCCAAGATGAGGGTTCGCTTGGGGAACAACAATGGTTCCTGAGTGCCGATCACGTCCAGCGTGTAGGCTTTGGTCATGACAAACTTTGTATCAGAGCACAGATTTCAAGTGTCCTAGGGTGTCTATGAAGCCTTGTCAAGTAGGATCTTATTTATTGTTTTGAGGGATCCACTTTTATAAATAAGTGACTACAAACATTTAGGAAAAGTTTGCCTTCTTTCATACTCTTAATCTTGCAATACAGATATGTCATATAGACTTATTCTAACTCGTGCGTTCTCAGATCCATTTGACTACTCTCCATACTAGTGGTGGTTGAAAAGAAAAGTTAGTCTTTTATTGATGAGTTACTCTTAGAAAAAATCTTGAGGAAGTCATTAAACTGCAGATGAGATTGAGAGAATCATGTGATTGAGTTATGTATTGAGTTTTAAAGGAATGCGCTCATATTCATATGAATAGTGCATTCAAGTAAAAGCGAGTTGTACTCTCATCTCTAGGCCCCGTTTCAGCTGAGATCCTTATGAGGAAGTATGTTTAGAGCTAGGGTAGTATTTTCATCCCAAAAAGGTAGCATGAGTTACGAAATTATGAGCAGAAGTAGTGAAAGTGCCCAGAGTTAGAGGAAGATATGCAGAGGTTTAGTAATCTAAGGAAAAAAGATAGTGATGGGGCAGATTATGTTATTGCAATCATGCACCCAGTCAGTTATAAGTGATGATTTCCTTTATGAGTGAAATAAGGAATAATAATGTTGTAGAGAGTTCTTGATAGAACGAAGTGGAATAATTACTAGTCCACATGAGATATAGTATACTTTTAACCAGAATAGAGTTGATACTGATATGTCATCGTGTTAGAGGAGGGTAAATAAATGTGTTGAATAGAAGCACAACATATTCATGAAGTGATAGATCTAAAACTAGGCTTATGATTTATTTAGAGAGGGTCATGATGTTCAGAAGGTTATATAACTAATTAACAAATGAGGCCTTAGTACTTGCTTATGGAGAGTTCGGTAGTCATGAGGTAAGATTTTCCCAAGTATTAGAGTAAAGGAGATATAGACCAGTTTAGAGATGAGGGAATAGGTCCATAGCTTTCAAGTGTCAGCTTTAGACCTAATGGGGAGATGATACGATGAGAAATCAAGTCAAGTGTTGAGAATAAGATAGTAATGAGTTCAAAAGAGTATGTGAGGTATATTTTCAGAAGTTCTTTTAGTAGGGGAGTGATGTTAGAAGGAGAATATTAATGTTCTCATCGTGATAATGATGGTGTGATAATTCCACCTAAGGTTATAAATGAGGAGGAAGAGGAGGATGAGGTTTTACTGTTAGAAACAGTTAAATGAGAACCCTTAGTTGGTTCCGAGTAGTCATGCAAGAAATTTTAGTTGGTATGGTAGAGATGATAAGAGAATGAGAACTTCTTAAGGAGTTGGTTAGTAGGAGTCCTTGGAATTTTTAGGTGTACTAAGCTTGAATGTGGTATAGTTAAACACGAGGTAGTTCTTAATATGGGCCCAATGTTGAGTAAATGAGGTGGTAAAAAGTAATGTTCTTGGGATGAGACTCCCTATAGAGAGGTATAGAACCCGAACCTTAGGATTTGGGTTAAGCCTGAATATAGTAAGAGTGTGTCGTTAGACTCGGGCCTGGGTAAGAAAAGTCATGTACCCTTGAGGGAACTATGAGTTGTAGCCAATGAGGTATGGTATAAGGAAAGAAGAGCATAGTTGAGGAGTGTTTCTAAGCTTAGATACTTAGTCGTCATATTACCCCAGGCATGGTATTCCTATTCTTACTGCATGCCCATATTTCTTTTGTTTCAGATAAGGTAACTTCAGAGAGAGTGTGACTATATACATAATAGTATCGTTCTTGACTTAGGTGCTATAGAAAGGTCCCAACTCTTGGTACGAATCAGTCCAGCCTGTGTTAGTAGGCAAGTTCATGAGTCAGAAGAAATAGTGAGAGTAACCCCATTCCATAACCAGTCTAGGCGTCATTCGCGGACGAATGATCCCAAGGGGAGATAATGTAACACCCCAAAAAAAAAATTGAACTAAGACTCGAACCCTTCTTCGTTGTGTGTAGGATTTTACCAAGGAATTTAAAATTTCTTAAGTGTTAAGGTCAGGTCACTATATATAGCACCTTGAGTTCCAAAAAGAATTAAAGAGAATTCATTCAAGTCATTCCTTAGTTCTTTTATGTTTTGGGTCAACTTCAAACAACCATAACTTTCAGCACAAAATGAGTTAGGAGACCCATAAGATATCAAATGAAAGATCTTTGAGTCCTCTTTCCAACGCCATAAATTTTTCTAATTTTAAAGCTTGTATGAGGGAGATATGCCCTTTTGAAGTCAGGCTGTCCATTTAATAAAAGTTACCCGAAAATAGAAGGGGTATTTTCTTTTCCTTACCCCCACTTATTCTAAATGGAAATTACACCCAATTAAGGGTCTAAACCGATTAGAATCAAATTCATTCATCCCCAAATCATTTAGGGTTTTAGAGAGAAGATTCAAGAGGAGAAAAAGTTCAAAGTTTCAAGCGTTCGTTCAAAAATTTCAAGATATCATTAAGGACCTAGTTCTTTGAGGTATGTAAGCTTCTATAGTGTTGGGTTTGTTCACCCACATGTCAATCATGAGTTTCTTTTGCAAATCTATCCATAAATATTGAGCAATTTAGGTTCATGATGAGTTCTTGAAGTTTCATTCTAAATCTTGTTTTGTTGAAGTTTTGAGGAATTCTTGTTATGAAAGTAGTGATTTGAGGGTTGTTTTGAGTAGATTAGTGTATACTTAGGTTGGGTATCTGAATCTAAGTGAGTGGGGAAGAAACCATTCGAATCTATGCAAACTAGGGTGAGAAAACAAGCAAAGAAATTCATCGGGGTTTTTTGGGAATAGGATAGCACGTCACCCCACCACTGCGCCAACAGAGAGTGTCGATAGGTAGAGGGCTGGCTCCCTGCGCCACTCAGTGTGCCAGGGTCCCCTGCCCTCACCCCTTCTCCGTCGTTTTACCCATCTAAGTTCTTTAAAAGGGTTCCTTCAATCCCTATTGAATCTAAACACTCTGAACTACTTTTAAACATTTAGAAATCATTCATAACATGAATCATAACCTTGAATTCATAATTCAAATTCAAGGTAGAGCTAAGAGTCAAGTCTTGAGAGTTCCTTCGAGTCTTTTAAGAAAGTCCCTTTGAGTCTTTTCGAATAGTCTTCTACATTTACATATAAATTATTTCAAAACTCAAGTAAGTGAGTATGAGAATAAGGAGAATGTATTCATGAGTCTAAATTATCATTGAGAACCTTGAGTCGAGTCGTTCATGCCCATAAATTCCGCATAAACCCCATAAATTGAGTACTTTTGATAGGAGTAGTATCTTCAAGTACTAAGTCTTGAATATTGAGTTCCTAATGCTTTTTATATTATATTCCTAGTCATGGGACTACTACATGTTACCCATGAAGGTCGTTGAGTTGAGTAGTTCATGCCCATAATTCCGCATGAACCCTATGAGTCGAGCAGTCTTGAGATAAGAAGTATCATTAAGTCCTTGAGTTGAGTAGTTCATGTCCATAATTCTTCATGAACCCTATTTTTAGAAGTCTTCTGCAAACATTTTTAAAAACTTGTTTTAAGACTTAAGCATATGAGTTTGAGGAAGAGTAGAGGTGAGTTCATTTTCTTTAAAATGATATATGGGAACTAAGTATTCCCAAGAGTAAATGTTTTTACATTTAAGCAGAAAGGAAACACCGATTTCCACAAGAGTCTTCATGAGCAGTTCTGAGTACCATCTCCTTTTAAGAGAAAGATTTTTTAGTAATAATCTTAAACCATAGAAAGTGTTATGTTTTATTAAAAACATATGAGCTAGTATATTTGGGAGTAGTATTGAGCACCGATATGGGGGAGAGTTCATACAACTCACAGCCCCCATAAACCATATTGTAGCCAACGTGGGTAGAAGGGTCATACTTTTTAGATGATTCCTTATTTCTTTTTAGCATAGACTAGTGGATCCACTTAGTAATAGTTTCTATACCCTGGTAAAGTATAGGAAATTTCTGGCAGTGTGGGCTAGACGATGTATCATCACATAGCTCATAGTGATGGTTGTTTGTTAGGGAATCTCTCAAACATAATTATTTTGTATCTTTACATACAAATAAGAGTTATTATTGTATTTTCATACAATTGAGTTATTATTGTATTTTTGCATAAAACTGAGTTATTATCTATCATCTCATAACTCATAGTGATGGTTGTCGGTTAGAGAATCTCCCAAACATAATTATTTTGTATCTTTACATAAAAATAAGAGTTATTATTGTATTTTTGCATAAAACTGAGTTATTATCTATTTTTTTAAAAGCTTTCCAGATATTGCATCTTTTATTGTTGCTTTATCCTTGAGTATCTAAAGCTGAACTATGTTTCACAGAGTTGAGTATCTTATTGTTGAGTTGAGCCCTATTTCTCTGAGTTGAGTTGAACTATGTTTAATAGAGTTGAGTATCTTATTGTTGAGTTGAGCCGTATTTCTCTGAGCTGAGTTGAATTATATTTCTTTGAGTTGAATATCTTACTATTGAGTTAAGCCCTTTTTTCTCTGAGTTGAGTTGAACTATGCTCTTTTTCCATCAGGTCAAGCTTATGTTTATGCTTTGGAATTCCTCTTACATGCTCGTACACTCCATGTACTGATTCATTTGGCCTACATTGTTTCATGATGCAGATATATGTATTCAGGATCATCAACAGGCGTTTCGTTGAGATCATGTGATATTCCAGTCAGCTTTGGTGAGCCAGCTTATATTCCGGAGGACTTCACCTTTATCTTACAGTTAGTAGCTTTGAGATGTCATGGGTCTTGTCCCGATATCCTTATGTAATAGTAGAGGCTTCATAGATAGACATAGTTGAGGATTTTCTGTATTTATTTTTATTTTGAGTATTGTACAGACTTTTAATAAGGTTGAGTATTTGAGTTTATTGAGTTTCTTTCAGTTTTAAGCTTTTGTATGCTTGAGTTAGTCTTCCACTTGAAGCCAGCTAGGATAAAGGTTCGCTTGGGGACCAACAATGGTTCCCGAGTGCTGACTACGTCCAGGGTGTAGGCTCAGGTCATGACACTAAAATAAATAACTTCTTCCTTGATATAATTTTTAATAAACTTTTGAAAAAATATACTTAGAAACTTTGTCAAATACTAATTACTATGTTTTAAAAATCTGGGATCTGTTGTTGGTGGGAGATTGTAGATATCTTGTTAATCGAGATGTGATAAATTTGATCCAGACACCACAGTCATGAAAAATAATTGGCCAAAAACTAATTATTGTGCTTTTTAAATTAGTAGATCAAACACAAACTAGTTCAGTACAACATTAGTTGACTTTAAAAGTTTGGCCAAACAAACTATCAACATCACCCTATTTTCTATTTTGCTTTTTTTTTTTATGAAATATGTTGGAAGTGTATTTCACTTTACTACCTAAATCTTTAAAATTGATTTATGTATATATGGGTTTGGTTTGTATTTGACTCGTTTAGTTGCACTATTTGACCCGTTTTGACCCAATAGTTTGATAAACTTGATCAAGTCAACAAATAGGTTGGACATAATACATAAATATGACCCTTAACTTGACATCACCTAACAACTATGACCCTACAAGACAATTTTGTGTCCTACATGAAATTCTACGTGTATTATGCCATGTATGACAACATTTTTGGAGACTCTGAGCATCTCAGTAGTGAAATAAGTTTATTTTTGACACCTCTATAATTTTCAGGAAATGCAACAGATCTTGAAGCTTTTGGAGTTTCCAGGGATGGTCCAAAACGTCTTCAAGCTATACTAAACACTACTTTCAAAGGCCTTAGGGGAAACTTTCAATTTATTGATGGACAATTGCAATCTCCACCTTATCCGATCATCAATGTTATTGGTAATGATGCTAAAGAAATTGGATTTTGGACAAATGAAAATGGCATTGTTAGAAAACTGAATTCGAGACGTGGAGAATTTTGGATCTATTACATGGCCTAGTGACACTACTTCTGTTCCTAGAGGTTGGGTGATACCAACAAATGGAAAGAAACTGAGAATTGGAGTTCCGGTGAAGGATAATTTCACCAAGTTTGTGAAAGTTACAAGAGATCTTACAACTAACACAACGATAGCTACTGGATATTGCATCAATGTTTTTGATGCAGTGATGGAAGCATTACCATATTATTTTCCTTATGAATATGTTCCTTTTGCTGCTCCTAATGGAAAGAGTGCCGGTGATTATAATGAATTGATTTATCAGGTATTTCTTGGGGTAAATTTCTCTTACTCCTCTAATATCGACTTTTAAGTTATATATATTGACAATGTGAAGAGATGTTACCTTTAACAATGTCCTTTAAACATGTTGTAAAGGTAACTCACCTTATTTTCAGGTTATTTCTATTTAGGTGACTTGATAATGTAAATGTTTTACTAGAGAGCAACACGCCAATAGAAGGAAAAATGGTTGAGCTCCATATATTGAACTAACACAAATTGGACAAATCTTATAGGGAAATATATATTGCACTTGTATATTTCGATGATTCTTACATGCTACAAAGATTGACCAATGAACAAAACTTTGATGTTGTTGTAGGGGACACTACCATTGTCTTGAATAGGTCACAATTTGTTGACTTTACATTACCATACACGGAATATGGAGTTACGATGCCTTGGGAGCTCTGGTTAACAAGCTTATGTTCTATTGTTTTCATTGACTTCGTCGTTTGGCTACTCGAACATAGAGTAAATGAAGACTTTAGAGGACCTTTTTGGGATCAAGTTGGCATGATCTTTTGGTTCTCCTTCTCAACTATGGTCTTTGCACAGAGTAATTTTCCTTTCCCCCTCTTGAATTAGTATCAATATTATCAAAGGCGCGCTTAAGCCCTGAAGCGAGGCTCAAACTTAAAGCCCTACGCACCTTAGAACTTTTTGCTTTTGGTAACACTAATTGATACTTCCCATATTGCCTTTAATGACAATGTTCTCATAGACATAAGAAAGGTCGTGGAATGTTTAGAAGAGCATAAGTTATCACTTTTGGTATGTACTAGAAGTCTTTCCTCTTAAACTTTGTATCTAGTCAAGCCTAACCTTTTAAAATGAGACAGAGGGAGTATAAACATAAACTCACACACACATACACACACTCTTCAATTTGAATTACCTTTTGTTATAAATAACATATGTTTTGTTTTGATTCTTGATATCGGCAAAGGAGAGGATAATAGGCAATTTGGTGAGGTTTGTGTTGATCATATGGTTCCTAGTAGTACTCATATTGAATTCAAGCTTTACAGCAAGTGTTACATCAATGTTAACAGTTGAAAAACTCCAACCAACTGTTAAAGATATATAGCACTCCACACACATATATATATATGTCACGCCCCGAGCCTACACCTCGGACGTGGCTGGCACTCGAGAACCATTGTTGGCTCCAAGCGAAGCCTTGGTCTGGCATACTTACTCAGCGGAAGACTTAATTCAACAAAGACAAGTCTATGTAATAAACCGGAATGTTATAAAGGATCATTCAACTGGTCATTAAGGCAAACTCAAGTCTAAACATAAGATAATGACAATGAAAAGACTAAAGAACTAACATATGACTGTCTATGAAGCCTCTTAAACAATTGAGATAGATGTCAGGACAAACCCATCTATAAACCTTCTATAATAGCCAGCCAAACCCAAGAAACTCCTAATATCAGTTGCAGATGTGGGTCTAGGCCAATTCTGCACTGCCTCAATCTTTTGGGTATCAACTCTAATTCCATCATCAGAAATTATGTGGCCCAAGAACGCCACAAACTCAAGACAAAATACACATTTAGAGAACTTAGCATATAACTCCTTATCTTTCAAAGTCTAAAGAACTATTCTGAGATGGCTAGCATGATCTTCTTCATTCCTTGAATAGATTAGTATGTCATAAATGAAAATGATAACAAACATATCTAAATAAGGTTTCAAAACTCTATTCATAAGGTCCATGAACATTGCTGGTGCATTAGTTAAACCGAACGACATGACCAGAAACTCATAATGACCATAACAGGTCCTGGATGTTGTCTTAGGAATATCACATTCCCTTAATTTCAACTGATGGTAGCCAAATCTAAGGTCTATTTTCGAGAAATACAAAGCACTTTGAAGCTGATCGAAAAGATCATCAATCCTCGGAAGAGGATACTTATTCTTGACAGTAACCTTGTTCAACTAACGGTAATCTATACACATCCTAAGGGAACCATCTTTCTTTCTCACAAATGGGATCGGAGCGCCCCAAGGTGAGATACTTGGTCTAATGAAACCTTTCTCTAAAAGATCTTTCAACTGCTCTTTAAGCTCTTTCAACTCTGCTGGTGCCATTCTATATTAAACGACCCTTAGGCACTGCTGAACTACTTTTCAACTCTAAGACTGGTTCATTTGGAAACTGAAGCTCGACAACTCGAGTTCTATAATCAACTGAGGCATAACAAGTATGAAGCCAGTCCATACCAAGAATGACATCAAAATCTACCATGTCTAACTAAATTAAATCAACCATGATACTCTTGTGATTGATGGAAACGGGACAATCACGATAGATTCTCTCTGTTAGAATAGACTCACCAACAGGTGTAGAAACACTGAATGGTTCACTAAGTTGCTTAGGAATTACATAAAAATTCATAGCAACATATGGAATTACAAAAGATAAATTCGCTCGTGGATCTAGCAAAGCATAAACAGCAAAGTCAAAGAATTGGATCATACCAGTGACAACATCTAGCGAATCCTCTTGCTCTTGGCGACTATTAATAGCATATAAGTGGTTTGCTCCTCCGCTAATACCGTAAGTAGGCCTTCTAGGTGCAGCTCTGTCTGGTGGAGCAAATGAAGAAGACTGGGCCCTATTGCCCCAATTACCATTACTCTGTTTGTTCTTAGGACACTCTCGCATAAATTGACCATTTTGGCCACACTTGAAGAAACCAGTGGAGCCATCACGACACATCTCTAAGTGGATCCTACCACACTTAGCACATGTAGGAGTCTTAGTATCCCCTCATGCCATACTACCTTGCGAATGTGTAGGTATAGCCCTGATGTTCTGAGAATTCTAACTATTGTACTCACTTTTGTTCTTTGGTGCAGGTGCACTACCATATGATGGAGCAGGTCCCTTCTGTTTCTGTTGGAAGGATGACTGGTTGGCATTACTCTTCTGCTCCCCGGACTCATTCCTTGTCTTAGCTCTCTTGTTCTTAAACTCTTCTCAACTTGTTGCACATGGATCATCAGCCTTGCTATGTCTATGTCACCTATTAGTATGGTTGTCTTACCTTCCTTACTTGACAGACGAGACAACCCAGCAACAAACAGATTCATCCCACTCCTCATGTCGGCAACCATCTATTTGTTTCTTTTAGCTTACGAGGAAAGAAACGCCTCATGAAGGCACTCTTGACCATAGGCCAGTTCAAAATAGGTTACGCGCAAGCATGAGTTAGAAAGAAACTTTTTAGAGATAAAACTCTAACGCACGAAATGAGTATGAAAGAAGTGAAGGAATTTCCAAGATGTTGCAGCCTCCTAATTATAGATGTGGCGCGCTTCACACCAATAATTAGGACTCTACATACACGGCTTCATAGACTCCCTAGGACTCTTGAACTCTTTGCTCTGATACCAAGTTTGTCACGCTCCGAACCTACACCCCAGACGTGGCTGGCACTTGAGAACCATTATTGGCCCCAAGCGAACCCTTGGCCTGGCTTACTTACTCAGCAGAAGACTTAATTCAACAAAGACAAGTCTATGTAATAAACTGGAATGTTATAAAGGAACATTCAAGTAGCTATTAAGGCAAACTCAAGTCTCAACATAAGATAATGACACTGAAAAGACTAAAGAACTAACATGTGATTGTCTATGAAGCCTCTAAAACAACTGAGATGGATGTCGAGACAAACCCCACGATTGTCAAGGAGTCCTCCAAAATGCAAGAAGGCTCACCAATTGGCTCTTGAGTGCTCACTGGATCAACGATGCGCTGGATGCCGATCCTAGTTACCTGTGTCTGCATCATAATAAGATACAGGCCAACTGGCATCAGTACATTGAATGTACGAGTATGCGAGTTGGAATGCTAAACACAACATAGACTTGAAAGGAATCTGAATAACTTACCTGGCTCAACTCAACTCAATATAACTGAACTCATTTCAATATAAAGTAGTTTAAAACAAGTGCAATATAAAGAAGAGTTGTTTAAAACATTATGTAAACTCTGTGTGTGTGCAAAGATACGTATAACTTTGAGATGTATGTAAAAATACAATAAACTATTTATATAAGAATACAATTACTTGTGTGGGAGTTTCTCTAACCGACAACCATCACGTAAGAGCTATTGTGATGATACAACATCTTGCCTCACGCTGCCAGGGCCATCCTATACCTTGCTAGGGTTATAGAACATGAACTACTAAGTGGATCCACTAGTCTATGCTAAAAAGAACTAAAGGAATCATCTAAAAAGTATGACCCTTTTCTACCCATGATGGCTACATGGTTTATGGGGGCTGTGAGTTGTCTGAACTCTCCCCCATATCGGTGCTCAATACGACTCCCAAAAATATTATATTAGCTCTTATGTTTAAAAACATACTTCTTTCTGTGATTTGAGATTAGTGCTCAAAAATTTAGCTCAAAGGCTATCTTGGAAATCAAAGTTTTCTCTCTTGCTTTATTTAGAAAGCGATTACTCTTTTCTTAAAACTAGCCCGAAGGCTCTTTGGAAATCGAGGTTTCCTTTCTTGTTTAAATGTGAAAACATTTTAAACCCTTTGGGAATACATAGTCCCCATATACTTTTGAAGAAATGAACTTCAAACTTTACTCTTTAATCTATACTTAATTTGAACTTTCAGTCTTAAAACAAAGTTAAAACATTTGGAAAAGACTTTTGGAAAACTCTAAGAAATTCTCTTGACTTGACTCTTACTTCTCTTGACTTTGATCTTAACTTTCCTTGAATTGGATTATGGATTCAAGGTTCATGATCTCATGTTTATGGATGATTTCATGATGTTTAGATGTACGTTAGAGTGTTGTAATCAACTAGAAAACATAGGTACATTGCTAAGGAACAAGTACTAAAAGGTGGGAAACGAATGGGGAGAACTGGCATCCCTGGCGCTCTGAGAGGCGCTGGGCGCCAACCTTCAAACTTCAGGGAACATGTTGGGGGGCGCTGGCTTGCGCGTCGCCCCAAGGGGTAAACTTCAGAGACCCTTTTGGGGGGCGCTGGCTGGCGCGACGCCCCACCCCCTTCCCCAGGTGTTTGGCGACTTTTCTTGCTCGTTTTTCACCTCTAAACCGTTTAAACTTCAATGGTTCTTTCCACCAAGCACTTAGAATCATTTATACCCTCAATATATGATAGATTCAACCTAAAATTACACCTGGAAACACGAATCAAATCGTAAGAACCATCAACAACACAACACACGAGAAATTCAAACGAAACTTCAACAATGTTCATCAAGAACTCAATTTCTAAACTTTCAAAGACTTAAATCCACTGAATTGAATCATGGTTGGCGCGTGTGTGAACTTACCTAATGCTATGTGATCTCATATACCTTGTAGGGATCACCCCCGACGAAATCCACAAGCTAACCTCGACGAAATCGACGAATCTTGAATGTTCTTCTCCTTTCTCCTCTTTTCTCCTCTTCTCCAAGCCCTAGCGTAAAATTCAATTTTCTAAACTGACTAAAATCTGAATTTACCCCAATTAAACTCCTAAAAACAAATTAGATTAATTAGGTAATGAAAATACTAAATTACCCTTCCAAAATCTGGATTTTGGACTTTCCTTATTCCAACAGCCCAACTTCCAAAGGGCATAACTCACTCATACGAACTCGGAATTGCGCAAACTCAGCGGCGTTGGAAAGATCATTCCAAGAGATTTCCTATCATATCTGGAAGTTCCTTTAAATCATCCTGAGCTAAGAATTATGGCCGTTTGAACTTGGTCAAAACTCAACTTATAATAACTTAAAAAAATTTCCAGATTTTCATTCTTTCCAAAAATGACTATTTCCAATTATTAGCTTCTTCCTAGTTATTTCAAATTGCGAGATGTTACAATATATATATATGTATGATGTTGATAATGTTAGATTCAGTTGAACGTATTAGCTTTATACTCTATCACCTAACCTTTTTCGATCAAGAAAGTTCCTTCTGCTAACAGTAAAGTTATGAATTATATTCACTGTTCTTGTGATTTTCATCCAGGCCTTCCCGATAGGATCTCCTCTAGTACCTGATGTTTCGAGAGCAGTTTTGAATGTGACAGAAGGTGAAAAGATGGTACAAATAGAGAGAGCATGGTTTGGAGAATCTACTTGTTCCGATTCTAGTACATCACTCTCCTCCAACCGTCTTGGCCTAGATAGCTTCTGGGGATTCTTTGTCATGGCTGTAATTGCTGCAGTTTTGGCTCTCATCATCTTTCTAACGAAATTCGTACATGAGCATTTGCACATCATAAGACGATCTAATCTTTCATTGCGCGAAATAAGCAGAATCTTGGCCAGAAATTTCGACACAAAAGACTATAGTAGCAATACTTTCAAGAAAAGTGAACTAAGAGATGTACTAGCAGATTCAACACATCATTTAGATTGTTTGCGGAGTCCTCATGGTAACTACTGGACCACCAAGTCCAAGCAATTCTAGTCATACAGAGCAGATGTTACATTTTCCATGGGAGGAAGGGGATTCACCTTCGCGTGGCGAGAATGAAGCAGTTAATATTCAAGTAAAAATGGTTTAAGATGTTTTTAAGTATTAGTAAGCCTCTAACTTCACTCTTCCTTGGTATTGAATCATCCCATTACCTATAGGTAGCTCCACTCCTGTATTTATGTATATATGTGCTATCCTTTACTTTGTATAAACGACGTAAGTGTTTTATTTTAAAATGTATAGAATGTATGTATGATTGTTCGTATTACATGAGTGTTTAGAGTATATTTTTACTGTGCGGACGAAGCTAGAAGCCAAGGTACTGGTTTGGCTGAACTCCAGAGTTTTAGTTCAAATTAAGTATTTGCGTTAAGAAGCTTACATAAATTAAATTCACAACCAAGTCACTAACATTTTATATCGCTATCCTATAATTAAGAATCTATAAAGTTCAAATTTTGGCTCCTTTCTTGTTGTGAAATGTTCATGAACTTCAATATTATTGTCATTGTCAAGCTAACATTGGATGTTGTTTCGATCATATATAGGTGAAAATAATTAGTACATAATAAACTCACCAAAGATTTTAGTCATGTTGAAATAAATCATTGTGTATAATCAACTCTCTTTATGGTTTTTGCGCGCGCTTACTTTAATGTTCGATGAAAATAGTTTAATTGTTACGTTTTTTAGTTGTTGGAGAGATTATTTCACCTAATTAATGATTTTAATAATTGCAAGAACTTGAATTTTGTTTGAGATGAGGTGTCTAGTTCATAATACACGTTAAAAGGCTAGCATATATAAAATAGCGCATCGATTTATGTATAAAATTTTACTTACCGAGCATAAATAAAAATTGATAATATAATAAAATGAGCGATTCAAAAATAAAGAAAGTTGGTACTCATTTTTTACTTTAGTAAACAGATAGTTTTGAAGATACTTAGCACCTTCGATTAATGGCAATATCTTTACGCATGTGCGACAGATGAATAGATAGGCAAAGATGAATGTAGAAAGGCCGAACTGGTTGCCAAAGAATTGGAACTTCAAAATGAAACTTCGCATCTCTGGTGCCACAATAGGAAATATTGATAAATATTATTATGAACCGTTCTCCGAGGAAAAATTTTCCTTCAAAGAATGAGGTGCTTTATCGATAATTCCGACAGTGGCTCTAGAAGTATGACTTTTCGTTTCAAAGTTTCAATTCTCTAAAAAGCAGCTCAGCCTCTCTACATTCACCCTACCAATCTATTCACCTATCACTTCCTTCATTTGGGTGTACCCTATTTACTTAGAAGGTCCTATTTATAGCTAGCCAAGTATATTCTGAATTAAAGAAATCTAGTCAATGCATTTAATTTTCTTTCATCATTAAGTATGTGTGTATATATATATGATCTAGAAAATACAATGAATCTCGTCAATTTCTTACTAAAAATTCTTTTTTTATAATTTTCCTTTTCTTTCTTCTAGAAACAATAGATTATTTTTCTAAAAAAATCTGGTCAATGCAATTTATTTTATTTCTCTTATATATATATTCTACTTAATTTAGTCTTATTTTTTAGAAAATACAATTAATCTGGTCACTTTGAATAGAATTTCTTACTAATTTTATTTTAGTTTATAATTTTTCTTTTCTCTTCTCCAAAAATCATAAATTATTTTTTTAAAAGTAAATAAATGAAAAACAATCTAAAAAAGTCTTTCAGAGATCATTTTGCCCTAGTCAAAGATTTGTAGACGCTTGATGAATTAGCATAACAATATTGCTAAATTATTAAATTATTTTCCTAAAAAGTTAATCTACAAACTGTATTTGAAATTTTAAATTCTAACCAAAAATATAAAACAAGATTTGTAAACAAATTTGAACAGAAATGTCAAGTTGTAAACTATAGCGTAATTATAGATAGATGGAAAGAATATTATTGAATATATAATTTATTTCCTCTTAACAAGGTGAGTAAATAAATTGTATTATCTGCCTCTTATAAGCATGGATTTCGAACTAGCTAGGCACCTCAACCTGGATATATAAAAAGTATTAGGTGAAAACATTATAAATTACGGTTCAAAAATAAAATGAATAAATAAATATTTCAATTAAGGCGTGTATATCTCATTTTCACTAAAGAAATCAAGTCCATTGAATTATAATCTTCACTAATATTTCAGCAAGTAAATACTCCAAGATAAATATTATGTAACTAAACAAACTCTAGAAAAATGTTGAGTCGAAAGTTCCCCCAAAAGAACATTTTCTTTCAACATAAAATTATACCATGTCATTTTATAGTTTCTTATTGGTTTGAAGGAAACTTTTTTGCCAAAGATTAAAATAATTTGTAAGTAACTAATTGAGCTTGAATAAATATTTTTGACCCGTATTTACGCCAAATCATGAAATATAGATTTCGGAAAGAAATCATCCAGAAATCGTATAACCAAACAAAAATCATTATCTAACACACGAAAAACTAAAAAAATCATTTAATTCCTGCGAAATCACCCCTAAATTCCCCAAATAGACTCTAAAAATGGTTATAATTTACGTACTACTCCCCCAACTCCTTATCGAGGGTTCTATAAAGGTTTCACAAAGAAATCGTGTGGAAGTTGTATCACCACAATATTTATGGGCTAACACACATGAAAAACTTAGAAAATCACCTAATTCTTGTAAATTATCCACAAAATGCCCAAAATAGACTCTGAAAATGATAAGATTGTATATCCTACTCCCCCAACTCCCTACGGAGGGTTCCATAAATGTTTCGCAAAGAAATCATCCGGATGTCGTATAGTCAAAATACTCATGGGCTAACACACACGAAAAAAATGAAAAAAATGCCTAATTAATGTAAATTGGCCGCTAAATGCCCAAAATGGACTATGAAAATGGTGAGGCTAAACTTACTGCTCATCCAACTCCGTACGGAGAGTCCTGTAAAGGTTTCACAAGGAAACCGTCCAGAAGCCGTATCACCAAAATATTCATGTGCCAACACACACAAATAACTAAGAAAATTGCCTAGTTCTTGTAAATTGACCCTTAAATGTCCAAAATGAACTCTGA
This sequence comes from Solanum boliviense, assembly GCA_029582625.1. Lineage (NCBI taxonomy): Eukaryota > Viridiplantae > Streptophyta > Magnoliopsida > Solanales > Solanaceae > Solanum > Solanum boliviense. The sequence goes on along the minus strand of JAJOOJ010013635.1, from coordinate 24,504 downwards.
AACTGGTAAGATTATGCGTATTTCTTCCCCAACTCTCAATGGAGGGTTCTGTAAAGGTTTCACAAAGAATTCATCTAAAGGTCGTATCACCAAAAAATTCATGGGGAACACACAAAAAGAATAAATAAAATAGCTTAATTCCTTTAAATTGGACCATAAATGTCCAAAATGGACTCTAAAGATGGTAAGACTATAGGTACTGCTCCCCCTACCTGGGTGCCAAGCAGTTGCACGGGATTATAGCTCCGATCTTGGTTTCCGGACCTCCAGACGGTGGATTTGACCGAGAATCCTCAAGTTATCGTCACCCTTGTGCAAGAAATCTCTTACTCCTTCTTTCTCAAGCCTAGACCAGTCTTTTGAGGGTTTCTGGGGTGATCCTTGCCTCTTTTTGGTGTTCTGGAAAAAAGTAGAAAATAAGGCTTCACGTCATTTAAGTTCTGTCTCCGAACTTCCCACTCTGGCGCTCCCTAGCCCGTTGGAGACCCACCGCCCTAGCGGCACCTATCCCGCTCTGGCGAGATGATGGGTCCAGTCGTCCTGACGTTTTTCCTTTCTTAATTAACGACGTTTCAGGTCGTTACACATAAATATAAAATGAGGTGAAGTTAAAGGGCACATTTATGTATTATGCCTAACTTAAACAATAAGTAATTAACAGTTGTGATTAATATAGTTTATTATGTTGATATAACCTTTTATATATTAATATAATCGCAAATTAACATAATTAATTATAGGTGCATGCTTGGGGAACATATGGCACTCACTCATCTTACTTGTATTCTAATCTTGATTTCTTCTTCAAAGATGTAAGAATATAAGATTAGGTAATTTAAAAAATTTAAAACAAATTAACACGTCTTAAATAATTTTTAGTGTTAGGCTAATTGCGCCTATAGAATTATTAAAACAAAAAAAAAGTATAAGATAAGGGTTTACAACTTTCAATTGTTTTTTCTTAACTAACTTTTTCCTATAATTTACAATTAATAGTTGAAGTAATAGTACCATAATTTGTAGCATTTTTTTTTTGTTAGGTATAACTGATTGGTATATAAGTTACGAAAGAATCTATGCATTATTTTATATAGAATATATAGAAAGTAATAACTAATACGCGAATTATTAAACTTTACATAATTTATTCATGCATAAAATAATTCATAGATTTTGTAATAGCTAATTCATGTATTAATAGGGGTTGTATGGTAGTAGATTAGAGTTACTCATGCACTAGTAATCAGGGATGAGTTATATGAGAAAATCTATGTATTAATTATTTTATGCAGAGATTAATTATGTAACATTTAATCATTCATGTTTTAATTACTCCACCTTCTATCTTGCATAAAATAATTCATATATACCTTCCCTGATAATTTATAGATTTACTAGTTACGTGAGTTTTTAAATTGCAAACCATATACCATGTTATTTTTATATATGAATAAATTTATCTCCTAACCAACTATCAAACATGGTATTACTTATGCAGAATTTACTATCTACATAATTTACTTTCAAACTAGTTCCAACTACTCTTTAATACATTCATAACTCTAAATAACCAACTACCTTTTACCCTACTCCACTTGAATCAAAGGATCAATGCAAGCTGATTTTCTCATCAATTTAAGCCAAAAGTCACAAGTACCGATCATCTCCTTCTCTGCAACGACTCCATCTCTTTCATCATTCTGCAATCAAAATTTTGTTCGTACCACTGATAACGATTCATCTCAAGTAAAACCAATCAGTTCAAATATCCAATCATTCGGATGGCGTCAAATTGTACCAATTTACATCGACAATCAATTCGGAGAAGGAATAATCCCTTTTTTAGTAGACGCATTGGAGAAATCAACACTCGTATACCTTATTGAAGTGTAATTTCTGAATTCACCACTTTAGATCAGATCAAATCTGAGCTATTGAAATTGATGAATATGCAGGCTAGGCTTTTTATTGTTCTTATGCCGATTTCACTGGGTTCAAAGCTTTTTGCAACGGCGAAAGAAATTGGTATGATGAGTGAAGGTTTTGTTTGGATTGTTACAGATGCAATGGCGAATCAACTGAATTTGATGGATGTTTAGGTTATTGAATCTATGGAAGGTGTTATTGGGGTGAAACCTTATGTACCAAAGATTAATAAAGTTGAGGATTTTATTCAGAGATGGAAGATGGAGTTTCGAGAAGAAAATCCGAGGATTGTTGATGTGTAATTGGATGTTTATGGATTATGGGCTTATGATTCTGCTACTACGTTAGCCATGGCTGTGGAGTTATCGCGAATCAGAGGCGCCTCTTTTCGAAAATCAAACGTTTAAAGTACGAGTGGCAAATAGACGGATTGGATTGAATTTGAACGTTAAAATGGGATCATATGATTCGATTCACGTTAACTGTGATTTGGTCAGATTGAATTGGGTCAAAATATATCAAACAACCGGTTATAATTAAACATGACTCGTAGCGTGTTTGACTACGTTTTTGCAAGACAAAAGGTATTTTCTTAAGAAAATGGCATAATATATAAATATGACTCTTAAATTGCCTTCAGACGACAACTATTGGTGTTCACAAGTAGACACTTAAATTTGTATAAAATTGAATAAATAGACAGATTTGGCATACTTGTGCCAAATGTGTTGTCACGCCCCAAGCTAGGGTGAGGCAGACAAGTAGCATATGAACTATATACAAATGACCTACAATGAGCAGATGAATCACTATGAAAAATAGAACTGTTTCTAAGAAACTAGTATACTAAACCTCCAACAGGCCAAACTCATACAAATGAAAAATGAAATTATAAATACATATAACAGTTTTACCAGTTTGACCATGTCTATGAACCCTCTAGTAGAGGATCTATGTCCGTACAACTATCAAGTGGCCGGGACAGGGCCCCGACATACCCAAATTATAGTTGTAAATATAACCAAAAGAGCACTAGACACATGATAGGTCCAGTTAAGAGTGGAGCTCACCAATTCCTTGGTTGGATACACAAAAAGATGTCTGAGATGATCACACATCATGTCCTACATTTATAGAAATGCAACACCCCCATTCATAGGGACGTTAGTACATATACGACATAAATTGGTATGTAAATAAGGCAAAATAACAAATGGCCAATTGATAACAGAAGATAAGGAATTAATAAGGTACTTAACCTATACATATGTATTGAGAAGTAAGTATCTAATAGAACTATAAGTCATGCATTAACACCATATAATTATTTTCCAAGTGTCTTATGATTTTTCATTATCGTGTCGTAAAGTAACACATTATACACTTGAGATTTTGTTATTTACATCATTTACCATGAACAGATGAATAAATAAGGATAAAAGAGCATTTTTGCTTACACTTGTAGAATCCTGTACATTGCATTCTTTTCTTTACTATTCTTTGATTTATAATCATTTTTAGGCATACAGATGACCAACTGATCAGTGGTAGAAGAGGATGACCCATGCTACACATTTTAACCCCTGGGGTGCTTTCCTCATACATATACAAATTAGGATCGGCCCATGCTAGGTATTATAACCCTTGAGCTGCCACCCGCAAATACATCTATTGGGATCGGCCCATGCTAGGTATCTCAACCCCTGAGTTGCCACCCATAAATATACAACTTTGCTTTCGGGATCGACCCATGCTAGGCTTTCAGCCCTTGGGTTGCCACCCATAATTATGGAACTTTACTTTCGGGATCGACCCATGCTAGGCTTTCAGCCCCTAGGCTGCCACCCATAATTATATAGATTCAGTTTATGTCATTCCCTTAATCTTTAAGATTGTTCATAACTCTTTTGAACTTTGGGACTATATGCTAGTGATGTAGACATGTGAATAAAGTATTTGAGGCAGCAACAATGACATAAGAAACAACTATAACCTTAATGTAGTAATATGAACTTTGGAACTTATTTGACACAATGAATCTTATTGTGGGCAAAAACATATTCAGTAAACGATATCAAATAATAGGGGTCATGAGTTCTAATGAGACACGTGGGCAAATTCAAGATAGGGACAAATGCACATTTCAAGTTAGAAGATATAAATTGTATACTAACTAGAACAAGTAAGGATTATGTAGAGTAACATTATACACTAAAATAATGGGAGTGATATCCAATGAAAGGAACATGTGAGCAAATGAAGTATATGATTAAAAAAACAAATGAAGCCATTTGGCAGTTTATGAACAGACTGTGTATCCAAGAATTGAACACTTTTAATATTTGTAACCTAGGATCTTGTTGACTCATATAAAAGAGACAGGTGACAGAGATCCATACCTTAGAGGAGAAAAAAGGTTCTTTTAGCCACATACTTTTTGGGCCAATATGACTAGAACAACTCAGCCTTTCCTTGAAGATCTTAATCACAATATAAGTACATAATGAAGCTAATAGTAACAGCTAATCAGAATGTGGTCCTTGTGAAACAATAGTGAAATGCGTAATGGGCAGTAGGCTCGTATAGTTCTTAAATAGATGGTGTATCACCACACCCTACATTTCCACCTAAATACATTGCATACAATCATCATATAAGGTGACCCATCTGCTCCAAAGTAATATACATATAAAACAACCGTTAAACTGTCACAAAATCCTTCAACGCAACAAAAAATTATTGAACTTATGCCTTCTTATCCTTGTCCCGTGAATTCTTTACTTTTATACCTAAATAATTCTCTATTCCAACAGATAAAACTAGGGAAATGGGACTTCCAAGCTTAGATAGGGTTGTCCTTCACTTCAAATATAGAGAACATGATTTCCAGAACCTTCCATGGCAGAATCAAGTTAAACACATAAATTGTTTTACTTACCTTGGCTTATTAAAAAGACAACTTTAAGAACCCTAGATTGATATATTGGTGGCTGTTTGAAGGTTAAGAGAGAGCTTGAGAGAGAATTGCTAGAATATTTATTTTGTAAGTTAAAATGAAGAAGAATATCAGTTAATCTTGATCTTATAAGGTTCTTCTTTGGCCGACTCTTGCTGATCATTTTGGACCACAATTTGGTCAAGCAGGTGATGCACCTACTTGGCCATTTTAAGATGGTCAGAAAGTCCAAGCAGCTTGGTCTTCTAATTTGATCCATAAATTCTAAGTAGGTAATGCACCTGCTTGGTCTTCTAATATGATCCATACATTCTAAGTAGGTGATGCACCTGGTATTATAATAAAGTGAAGCAAGAAGCTCACTTATTTTATTTCATTTCCAACTCTTAATTCCTTTACTTTACACTTATATACACTTGGTCACTTAGATATTTAAGCTAAAATACTACCTTACTAGCTTGAGTGTAAACACTTTATATGAAGTTAACTTAGTGATGAGTCCACAAATTGGACTCATTTAGTGTTTATTTTAATAGAAATAGTGTCCTCAAATGCTTATTTATTCTAAATATCTGATGAAAACACTTAAGTTTCAGGTATTTGAAGTTTTAGTGGAAGCATGGACACTTAGGCGCAAAAAGGAACAAAAATTCTGAATAGAACGAAAAAGCTACGATCCACCGAAGGGACGCACTCTACCCTTTGTTCCAGTACGCGAAGCCCTGAAGGAGCAGGATTAAAAAGGCGATGAAAGGAGCAGTCGACGTTTCGCCGAATAGTTCAGCGAAGCAGTACTATGTCGCCGAATGACATAGAACACGACGATGCTGAAGGATAGTGCAAGAAGGCGATGAACTACACCAAACGGTGAATCGCCGAGTTAATCGGCGATTCCGACTAACCTCGTCGAACGATCCGCCAACACTATTTTTTGAAGTCTATAAATACTAAAATCTTTATTAATTTTAGAGAGTCTAGCCATTATTATAATTTTACACAACATAATAGTACTTTTTTGGATATTTTTTACTCTAAGCTTGAGAGGGTTATGGAGACTTGAAGGAGAAGAGGGTTTTCATCTTCAAGATTTGGAGTTGGGTCTCTTGGATTCTTCATTCTTGGCCTGTAACAAGACGTAAATATTCATACCCATTTGAATGCAAACTTATTTAGGTATAAATTTCTATCTCTTGTTCATGTCTAGCTAAAACCCCTATTCTTGGGGTGTGATTTAACAAATATGTGTTGAGATTATTGTTGGGTCTTGTTTACTGATAGGTTAGATGTATTTTAATGGTGATTTCACCTAGTGATTGTGGTTTAATTTAATGGGTTTGTAATTGCAAATACAAAACCACCCATGTGTTTTTGGCTTGCTCGAGAGAGAGGTCGCGAAACGAAGACCGCTAGACTGATGGCCTAAGGAGTGGGTCGATATGAGGTTCAGCCCGAGAGGGTGAGCCCTAGTCCCATATCCTAACACTCAGCTCGAGAGAGTGAGTGGGTTAAGGCGTAGGTTGGCCTTCATGCGGCAGATGGGTGTCCGAGAGGAACCCATTTGAAACGGGGTAAGTTGCCCGAGAGGGAACTTATTTCCATCTAAAGCTTAGCCTAGTCACTATTAGCTTGCAAATTTCCTATCGAAAACATGTACTCAACGATTTATATGAATTTATATTGCGGTCACACCCCAAGAACTTCTCCCCATACTTGCTCTCCCCTTTAAATTTTGTTGTTTTTATTACACTTGTTACAAACCCCCATTTGATATTTGACACTTTTTTGTCACCCCTTTAATTTACTATGTTTTTACTCGTTAATGTCTTTAGCTATGACTAATTAGAACTTAATTTTATTTTTTCTATTAATTCTCAAAACCACTACCTTGGGACACGACCCCAACCCTTGGTTGAGTTACTATATTATCGACGATCGTAGACACTCGTACTGTAGGTTAGTGTCGTTGGTCATGATAAGCATCACTTAGTCATATACGTGTTTGGAAAGTACAGGTTATTACATCATCCCCCCTTTAGGATCATTCGTCCTCGAATGAGAGGTGTAGCTCGAGGCAATGTTGACCGTAGAATTTTTCAAAAGTTTTGCCTATGTTTCCTTTGTAGGCAAGACTATTCCAATTCTATTGACTGACAAGAATATATGCAAGCCTCACAAGGCGGTTCATCAAGTATAACACATGAAACAATAAAATTGTAAGTAAGGCTCCTCTTGGTCACATATAATCAAGTGAAACAATTATGTACAACATGAAATACCTTTTCCCTTTTTTTCCACCAACCTGAAGTGAAACACTTGGAATTTGAGAATCATAAATATTAATTACCCATCAGGGCATATGACACGTAAGAAAAATAACAAGTGAGCCAATAAGAAATAAGCCAATGAACAAGTGAGCAGACAAATATGATAAAGGATGATATTCGGTTCTTGTAACAATTATGGATACCTGGACTTAAAGAGAGTCCTTGATTCTAAGTGACTTTTTCAACCCTATGACTCCTACATATTATTCTGACAGAGCCTACATCTCTCAGTCCTTGACTTCATAACCTAATGGTCTAGAATGGATATGGGTACCCCTTAAGATGATAGATCCTCCTTGACTTCAATATCTCCAAATGGCACGACAAAGGATACATCTCCCACTCATTTTGATGCATGTACACATGAAATACTAGGTGTACTGAATCTAATTATTGATGTAACCCCACTTCATAAGCAACTTAACCAATTCTGCACCAAAATCATTAATGTGCAACATATCGAGGGCTCCACTATCCTTTTCTTTTCGAATCTAATGATGTCTTTCACATGTGAATTTTGTAAGAACACACAATTAATGTAAACTCTAAATTTTCTATGTTTTTTATCTAAGTAGGGCACTCTGCTTAGCCATCTATCCATGAGTAAATGTTGTGCTAAAATTCATATGCCCAGCCCTTTAAGTTTGATTCCCACCTCACCATAATATAGTGAAACTTTACCCTAACATGTTTAATACTTATGTAGATAAAAAACAAAGAGGCATATACATATGAACAAATGTCACAGAGTCTATGACACATAAGAAAATCAGCACGAAAAGGCGCTACAAGTGAACCTAATAGACATATGACATATGGACAACGAGAACATAGATATGTCCTATGTGGGTTGATGAATTATAAAACATGAGACACGTTTGAGAAAATGGACTAGATGAACACATAAAGCGTGAGTACTAAAGCTATGAGAACATGTAACATATAAACAAGCATACTATAAGGCACATTCATAAAAGAAAGTGCCATGAAACATGAATTAGGCTAACTATATCACATGGACATGTGGTACACGTGAACAAGTATACATATGAAATAGGAGAAGTGAGCATATGACACATGCGCAAATGAACAGTGGGGCCTATTAAGAAAGTAAGCCATGAGGCATGTAACATATAGGCAAATGGTCTATGAAGCATATAACATCCAGACAAGTGATCTATGATACATATAACCCAAGATAAAGTAATTTAAGATGACTATAGCATATGCGAAACTAATGTACTATGCACATAAAATATAGACAAATGATTTGTGACAAGTAATTGGTGAAATATAACATATAGGCCAAGGCACTATTAAACATATAGCAATAAGTGAGGGCTCTATGAAGTGTATAACACCGAAAGGCAATTGGTCTATGACTTATGTAATATGTTAGAAACTAATCCATAAAGGGCTTATGACATATAGATAAATGAGCTATAGGACATGTAGCATTTATGATTATATAAGCAGCTGAAGCCTTTGTAAGCTACAAGACATAGAACCTCTTAGCCATACCTTAAGTGCAACTGGTGCTGATTCTAAATCGTGGCTGAGATAGTTTTGCTCGTGTTTCTATACTCACATCAAATCTCACACAATTGATTCCTTCATGTTCTCCTTTTTAGATCATGAGAATTCTTCATTTAAGTGTTCCAACCGTTAGAACTTGGTCATCTTCAGTGTCAATCTAAACACTGAGGCCACGATAGAGGAGAAATTCTTTATAATTCGTGTGTAGGAGTAAGAGGTAAAGGTCAACTTTGTCTCGATGTATGGTAACCTTATGAAGGTAATAAGCAAATGAATAGTTGATCTTTAAGGCACTATGGTATATAAACTCTTACCTACGGGCAGGCACACATACATGTCAAGTATATGTAAATTTGTGATTTTATAGATTCTGAGGGTTAGCCACTCTGGGATTAGCTAGACAGGTACAGTCATGCTGATAGATTTTCCATAATGACATAACAAATGAGGGTGCTCTGACCCATTTCCCATTCAAGTGACCAAATAAGAACAAGTGTCACATGATTAATCATCCTCTCTCTTAGTCAAGTTTTGATCAATACTGTGGGCATATATAAAATTGATTTGGTAGTAGCTTTACTAAAATCTTGAGAGTCTATACATATGCATAATGAACAATCGTTCTTTTGTACACATGATACTGGTGCATCCTAGTTTAGCACATTAGGATCAATGTATTTTCTATCAAACTGATCCTTCAATTTCCCTCTTGTCTGGAACTCAATTTAATACTAAAATGTTTTCTCTATCTGACAAAAGTTCAAAATGTTCTTGGGGGAATATTTTTGGGTACATCTTTACAACTGGTTAAGGTTGACGATTTCTTTTGTCACATTCGTAGCATATATTTCTTATAGTAAGGGTACAACCTATGCCTCCTTCCGTAACATCTTCTCTTACATATATGTCATCTTTCTTTCTTACTATCACAAAACTTACTCTACTCATCTCTCTGTAGCTAGGACCCCTGGTTTATATAAACACTTGTTCTATGGTATTCAAATGTTGTTCTCCTTTATTCATATGTAACTGATCACTCTCCTGTTACTGATTAACCGATCCTATGATTTCTTCTACTTTGTATATTCTATCCAATCATAAGTTATGTTAGCTATTCAACATTTTCAGCCTTAATCATTGATCACATAGTAAGCCTATATAACCAAAAGATAGATCACAATGAGAAGATATTATGCGTATACTTTTATACAAAACAATTGAAAAACTTACCACAAAGTTTTCTAACCATGAAAGGGATCTACATGTTTTCCTATTCGAAGTGGTCATACTCATATGTACATATCTTGTAAAACCCAACTACTAACATACTCGGAAGGATATATAGAAGAATTAGGCCCTATCGGCTAACTAGAGGTATCTCTAATCAATACTATTGTGGTATATTTTCCTATCATATCATGCTACTGCCACATCTTTTTACTGATAAAAACTAGGTCATTCCTCAACTTCTATCTCTAATCTATGTAACCTTGAAGGTTATAGGTATATTACTGAGGAGGTACTGAATATCATTTATAAGATTAGATCCTATAACCATTGCATGAGTCATATGGAGGACATCTGAAATTCCATAACCAATTGTATCCTTCTAAAATGTTGCACTAGAAATTGTTGCAGCCATATTAGTTGAATTGGGAAACCAATCTTCATGTAAGAATATAAATATCTCCCTTTATATCCAATTTACGCAAACCAGGTGATGATACAGGTGGTGGGAACCCAGCTGTAGATGCAAGTAACACATAAACCTTTACAAGCCCTCTTATTTGTGGCTAACAGCGCACCCAAAGGGTAAGCCTAGACGAGCTCTACTAAGCCCTAATTTGTAACACCTTTTCTTAAAGGTTGCTACCGTTTTCCTCGGGCATTACATATGGTAGACATACTCTGGACGACATAAAATAAAGTATTAGTAGGAATGAACTTCTTATAACATAGCTCTATTGAACGATTTGAATTATGAAAGGTCACATTTCCTAAATGTCCAAGCAGCCCCCTAATTATAAATGTGGTGCGCAACACATTCATAAGTAGAGTTCTACTAGACACGGCTTCATAGACTCCCTGTGACACTTGAACCTAGTGCTCTGATACCACATTTTGTCACACCCCAAGCTAGGGTGAGGAAGACAATTAGCATATCAACTATCTATACAAATGACCTACAATGAGCAGATGAATCACTATGAAAAATAGAACTGTTTCTAAGAAACTAATATACTAAACCTCCAACTGGCCAAACTCATACAAATGAAAAATGAAATTATAAATACATATAATGGCTTTACCATGTCTATGAACCCTCTAGTAGAGGATCTATGTCCGTACAACTATCAAGTGGCCGGGATAGGGCCCCGACATACCCAAATTATAGTTGTAACTATAACCGAAAGAACACTAGACACATGATAGGTCCAGTTAAGAATGGAGTTCACCAATTCCTCGGTTCGATACACAAAAAGATGCCTGAGATGATCACACATGTCCTGCATTTATAGAAATGCAGCGGCCCCATTCATGGGGACGTCAGTACATAAACATATATTGGTATGTAAAGAAAGCAAAATAACAAATGGCCAATTGATAATAGAAGATAAGGAATTAATAAGGTACTTAACCTATACACATGTATTGAGAATTAAGTATCCTATAGAACTATAAGCCATGCATTAACACCATATAATTATTTTCGAAATGTCTTATGGTTGTTCATTATTGTGTGGTAAAGTAACACATTATACACTTGGGATTTTGTTCTTTACATCATTTACCAGGAACATATGAATAAATAAGGACAAAAGAGCATGTTTGCAAACACTTGTGGAATCCTGTACATTGCATTATTTTCTTTGCTATTCTTTGATTTATAATCTTTTTAAGGCATACAAATGACCAACTGATCAGTGGTAGAAGAGGATGACCCATGCTACACATTTTAACCCCTGTGATGCTTTCCTCATACATATACAAATTAGGATCGGCCCATGCTAGGTATTATAACCCCTGAGCTGCCACCCACAAATACATCTATTGGGATCGACCCATGCTAGGTATTTTATCCCCTGAGCTGCCACCCATAAATATACAACTTTGCTTTCGGGATCAACCCATGCTAAGCTTTCAGCCCCTGGGCTACCACCCATAATTATACAGCTTTGTTTTCGGGATCGACCCATGCTAGGGTTTCAGCCCCTGGGCTGCCACCCATAATTATACAACTTTACTTTCAGGATCGACCCATGCTAGGCTTTCAACCCCTGGGCTGCCACCCATAATTATATAGATTTAGTTTATGTCATTCCCTTAATCTTTGAGATTGTTCATAATTCTTTTGAACTTTGGGACTATATACTAGTGATGTAGACATGTGAATAAAATATTTGAGGCAACAACAATGGCATAAGAAACAGTTGTAACCTTAATGTAGTAATATTAACTTTGGAACTTATATGACACAATGAATCTTATTGTGGGCAAAAACATATTCAGTAAACGATATCAAATAAAAGGGGTCATGAACATGGGAACTAATGAGACACGTGGGAAAATTCAAGATAGGGACAAATGCACATTTCAAGTTAGAACATATAAATTGTATAATAACTAGAACAAGTAAGGATTATGTAGAGTAACATTATACACTAAAACAATGGGAGTGATGTCCAATGAAAGTAACATGTGAGCAAATGAAGTATATGATTAAATAAACAAATGAAACCATTTGGCAGTTTATGAATAGATTGTGTATCCAAGAATGGAACACTTTTAACATTTGTAACCTAGGATCTTGTTGATTCATATAAAAGACACAGTTGACAGAGATCCGTACCTTAGAGGAGAAAAAAGGTTCTTTTAGCCATACATACTTTTTCGGCCAATATGACTAGAACAACTCAGCCTTTCCTTGAAGGTCTTAATCACAATATAAGTACATAATGAAGCTAATAGTAACAGCTAATCAGAATGTGGTCCTTGTGAAACAGTAGTGAAATGTGTAATGGGCAATAAGCTCGTATAGTTCTTAAATAGATGGTGTATCACCACACCCTACATTTCCACCTAAATACATTGCATACAATCATCATATAAGGTGACCCAACTGCTCCAAAGTAATATACATATAAAACAACCGTTAAATTGTCACAAAATCCTTCAACGCAACAGGAAATTATTGAACTTAAGCCTTCTGATCCTTGTCCCGTGAATTCTTTACTTTTATACCTAAATAATTCTCCATCCCAACAGATAAAACTGGGGAAGTGCCCTTACCTTGTTAGTGAAAATTCTTATACTAGGAAAGTGGGACTTCTAAGTTTGGATAGGGCTGTCCTACACTTCAAATATAAAGAACATGATTTCCAGAACCTTCCATGGCAGAATCAAGTTAAACACATAAATTATTTTACTTACCTTGGCTTATTAAAAAGACAACTTTAAGAATCCTAGATTGATATATTGGTGGCTATTTGAAGGTTAAGAGAGAGCTTGAGAGAGAATTGCTAGAATATTTATTTTGTAAGTTAAAATGAAGAAGAATATCAGTTAATCTTGATCTTATAAGGTTCTTCTTTGGCCGACTCTTGCTGATCATTTTGGACCACAATTTGGTCAAGCAGGTGATGAACCTACTTGGCCATTTTAAGATGGTCAGAAAGTCGAAGCAGCTTGGTCTTCTAATTTGATCCATAAATTCTAAGTAGGTGATGCACCTGCTTGGTCTTCTAATTTGATCCATATATTCTAAGTAGGTGATGCACCTGCTTGGTCTTCTAATTTGATCCATACATTCTAAGTAGGTGATGCACCTGCTTGGTCTTCTAATTTGATCCATACATTCTAAGTAGGTAATGCACCTGGTAGTATAATAAAGTCAAGCAAGTATCTCATTTATTTTATTTCATTTCCAACTCTTAATTCCTTTACTTTACACTTATATACACTTGGTCACTTAGATATTTAAGCTAAAATACTACCTTACTAGCTCTATTGTAAACACTTTATACGAAGTTAACTTAGTCATATATGTGTTTGGAAAGTACATGTTATTACATCTGTGTATTATGCCATGTATGACAAATGTATCTACTTGTTCAATTTTATACAAGTTTAAGTGTCTACTTGTGCACACTCAAAGTTGGAGGGCAAAGTTATCCGCTAAAGCCAAGTTAAGGGTCATGTTTATATACAATTAATGTCAATAGGTTGTAATGCAAGCAGTTTAAACTTGGGCAAATTCAGCTCGTGGGCGATGTTGCTTGGACTCTTAAAAAATGTCACAAAATGCGTATCAGCTCCTTCAAAAGTAGTGTATTTTTGAAGGATCCAACATGAGTTCAACAACATTTTTGGAGACTCTGAGCAACTCAGTAGTGAAATAAGTTTATTTTTGACAACTCTAAAATTTTCAGGAACTGAAACAAATCTTGAAGCTTTTGGAGTTTCCACGGATGGTCCAAACCTTCTTCAAGCTATACTAAACATTACTTTCAAAGGCCTTAGTGGAAACTTTCAAAATGTGGATGGACAATTGCAATCTCCACCTTATCAGATCATCAATGTTATTTCTAATGGTTCTAAAGAAATTGGATTTTGGACAAGACAAAATGGCATTGTTAGAAAACTAAATTCGAGACTTGGATATTCTGTTTCTAAGGAGAATTTTAGATCTATTATATGGCCTGGTTGTAGGAAATATAGAAGGAGAATACTATCTTTAGAGAATGCTCAAGTTTTATAAAGGCTACTTAAGGCCACTTGAGATGATTACAATCATCAACTACATCACTATTTATACTACTCAAAATAGAAAATAAAAAGTCTTGCACAATTAACTAGATACATGTATCACAAATTACTAGATACATGTATTACAAAATCCTAAAAGATTTCTTGAAAAACTAAGAAATAATATTGAAAGACTAAACATCAAGGTGTGAATGCATTAATTCCAACACTCCCCCTTAATGTGTTTACTTGAGAACTCCAATGTCTTCTCGGAGATGGCAAAACTTTTCACTTGGAAGGGTTGTGGTGAAGATGTCAGCAAGTTGTTCTCCTGCTCGACAATAATTACAACTAAATTTCGCCTTTCTCTTGTGCTTTTGAATATCTCCTTATTGATTGAGTTTGGTTTTGTAAATCCACTTTAGACTTACAACTTCTCTTTCTTTGGGTATAGTCACACACTCCCAAGTATTATTTTTCTCAATCTTCCAATTTTTTTATGCCAAGGCTTTCTTCCGATCATCATGCTTTATTGCCTCCTCATAATTTTATTTCTCAACACCGGCAAAGTTGCATCTTTGATAAATGTCACTCAACATTTTTGTTCCTCTTGGAAGTGGTTCTTCATCATCTGAATCTAAGATTTCTCCCCCTTGAGGGATATCTTCTTCTTTCTCATCCTCTTCTTGATTTGACACATCTAAAGATATGATAGAAGTATTCTCTACCTTAATCTCAGTATGTATCTCAGGAAGGCCTTGCACCATGTATTTTTGCTTGAGAAGCTTCAAATCATGAAAATTTAAGTAACAAAATCTTTTGTGCCAAAACCATGAATCATCTACAACTTCATTTTTGAATGCAATGTACTGAACTTGTAAAGGAAATTTTCTTTTTGTCATCTCTACTTCAACGATGACTTGATTTGGCTCAATTTTATCATAAATCTTGCAATAATTATCTCTAAACACAAGAGAATAACCATTTTCCATTAATTGACCAATACTAAGCAAAATTTCTTCCAAGTTAGGAACATAAAGCACATCATGAATTTGTTTACCGCTCCCTTTTATGTTGATCGAAATGGTACCTTTACCTTTTGCATCAACTAAGGCTCCATTCCCTATTCTCACTTTAGTGGTGATGCTACTATTAATTGAGAGGAAACTTCTTCATCTCCAGCATGTGATTGCTACAACCACTATCAATATACCATTCATTGCTTTTTGCTGAAACATCACATTTAGAAGCAAATCCTATTCTTCACAGAAATTTGTTTACTCCTGTTGCTTGTGCCAACAATCATTCTCAATGTGGCCAAATATTTTACAAAAGATACATTGGGGCTTGCATTTGTGCCAATATTTTTCTGCATTGTGATTAGTCCTTTTGCAAATTTTACAAAAAAGACTAATACTTTTCTCACCTTTTTCTTCAATCTTCTTAGAAGAATCATCATGATCCTGCTTGTTTTTTGGATTGTAATTCTTCTTTTGTTGATTTTTTGAGAATTTTTTAGAATTCTCATTTATTCTGGATTGGAAAGCCGTCTCTTTGGGTTGATCTTCACGAAAAAATATTTGCTTCTCGTGTGCACGAAATGATCCAACTAGCTCTTTGATGGAAAGCTTAGAAAGATCTTTTGTCTCCTCAGTGATAGCAACAATGTACTCATACTTTTCTGTGATACTAATTAGAATCTTTTCCACAACTTCTTGGTCAGAAATTGTATCACCGTGATTTCTCATTTCATTAACAATATTCATGACTCTTGTGCAATATGCATCTATTTTTTCAAATTCTATCATCTTCAAGTTTTGTAACTCTCTTCTAAGAGTTTGAAGATTTATAGTGCGTACCTTTTCGTCACCATACACCTCCATTTCTAGAGACTCCCAAGCTTCCTTTGCAGTCTCACAAGTAGCAATTTTCGCAAAATATGCTCTTGAGACTCCCATTTGGATTTTGCTCAAGGCTTTTACATCTTGACGATACTTAGCCTCAAGATTTTTCATCTTTGTTACTGAAAGTTCACCGTCATTTTCTGGCTTTTCATAGCCATTTACAACAATAGTCCACAAACCTTTAGCTTTTAGATGTGTTCTCATTCTTATCTTCCAGTATTCAAAATCAGTTCCATCAAAAAATGGAGTAAGAACAACTGAAGAATTAGCACCTTCATTTTTTTTGGATGCCATATTTTGTTTCTTCACCTAACCCCAGATTAAGAACAAAAATCTGCTCTTGATACCAATTCGTAGGAAATATAGAAGGAGGATACTATCTTTAGAGAATGCTCAAGTTTTATATAGGCTACTTAAGGCCACTTGAGATGATTACAATCATCAACTACATCACTATTTACACTACTCAAAATAGAAAATAAAAAGTCTTGCACAATTAACTATATACATGTATCACAAATTACTAGATACATGTATTACAAAATCCTAAAAAACTAAGAGACAATATTGAAAGCTAAACATCAAGGTGTGAATGCATTAATTCCAACACTGGTGACACCACTTCTGTTCTTAAAGGTTGGGTGTTACCAACAAATGGAAAGAAACAGAGAATTGGAGTTCTGGTGAAGGATGGTGTCACCGAGTTTGGGAAAGTTACAAGAGTCTTACAACTAACACAACGATATTTACTAGATATTGCATCAATGTTTTTGATGCAGTGATGGAAGCATTACCATATTTTGTTCTTTATGAATATGTTCCTTTTGCTACTCTTGATGGAAAAAGTTTCGGTGATTATAATTAACTAGTTTATCAAGTATTTGTTGGGGTAAATTTCTCTGACTCCTCTAATATCGACTTTTAAGTTATATATACTGACAATGCGAAGAGATGTTACCGTTAACAATGTCTTTTAAACATGTTGTAAAGGTAACTCGCCTTATTTTTTAGGTTATTGCTATTTAGGTGACTTGATAATGTAAATGTTATACTAGATAGCAACACGCCTATAGAAGGAAAAACGGTTGAGCTCCATATACTGAACTAAAACAAATTGGACGAATCTTATAGGGAAATATCTATTGCACTTGTATACTTCGATGATTCTTGCATGCTACAAAGATTAACCGATGAACATAACTTTGATGTTATTGTAGGGGATACTACCATTGTCTCGAATAGGTCACAATTTATTGACTTTACATTACCATACACAGAGTCTAGAGTTACGATGATGGTGCCAATCAAAGATGATAATAGAGATAATGCATGGGTATTTTAGAAGCCATTGACTTGAGAGCTCTGGTTAACAAGATTTTGTTCTTTTGTATTCATAGGCTTCGTCATTTGTCTACTCGAACATAAAGTAAATAAAGACTTCAGAGGACCTTTTTGGCATGAAGTTGGCATGATCTTTTGGTTCTCCTTCTCAACTATGGTCTTTGCACAGAGTAATTTCCCTTTCCTCCTCTTGAATTAGTATCAATGTTTTCAAAGGCACGCTTCAGCCCTGAAGTGAGTCTCAAGCTTAAAGCCCTACGCACCTTAGAGCTTTTTGCTTTTGATAACACTCATTGGTACTTCCCATATTGCCTTTAATGACAATGTTCTCATAGACATAAGAAATGTCATGGTATGTTTAGAAGAGCATAATTTATCACTTTTGGTATGTACCACAAGACTTTCTTTCTTAAACTTCATGTCTAGTCAAGCATAACCATTTAAAATGAGACAGCGGGAGTGTCACAACCCAAAACGAATCATGAGTGGCACCTGCACTTAACCTCCTAGGTGGCCAAACCAAGGAATTCAACCCCAACTTATATCAATTGTTCAACCATGGATAACAACCATAATGTTGAAGCTCAAAACTTATTAAAGTAACCAATAAAATAAACTTCTAAAGTCTATTACATATTATCCCCAAAACCTGAAAGTCATCCCATCAAGGACATCTAATCTCCAAATACTAAGTCTAAGAGTATCAAAGACACCAAAATAAATGAATAAAATAGTTTGTTTCTGAAAACTAAGGACATCATGCCATGAACGAGATAATCCAACATGAGCTTGAATGAATAGCTTACCCTGGAACCTGATGTGCTGGAGACTGGCTAGAGCTGAGGGCGAGTCGAAGTCATTGGTACACTCGCTGCACTCCACAAAATGAAAACAAAGAAAAACACAAGTAGGGCTCAGTACAGGGCAATATGTACTGAGTAGATATCATCGACCGACTCAAAATAGTAACTAATATGCATAAAATATAGTATAAAATATAATCAACTATAGCACTTAGCAGGTGATAAGCAACAAACAACATGAACAAGTGACAACTAAAGCAAGTACGTAATCAATCACAATATCAAGCACACACACGAGGACTCATGCCTCCACACCATGCTCATTTGGGAATTGGGTTCTTTGAGATTGAGTACATCCTGTTAATTCAATATGTTTTCCTCTTTAATGTTACCGTGTTGGAATGTGACACTCGATCCAATAAAACTGTGTCGAAATGTGACACTCGATCCAATAATACCATGTCGGAACGTGACACCCAATCCAATAATATTGTTAATTTATCATTTATTATCACCACTTTTCACTTCATTAACAATATTTCATCAAGGCTTCTTTATTCAAGGCATCACTTCGATAGAGAAGGTTCAAGATTATGGATTCACGGTCTTGGAATTTCAGACCAATCACAACAACATACGAATTATCCAAACTACAATAACCAAATACATAGAAAAAATCGCAATATCACTCCATGACTATCAATCGCTATTAAGAGTCTATCTATCATATAGAATAAACCATAACCTACCTCCACCAAGGAATCAAAGTCGAGCAAACTAATTTTCCAAAGCGTTTCCTTTCCTCAATGCCTCCAAACGTTTACAATCTATTAAACATGCATAATTCATAAGTAAACAAGTCTATAGGCACCCATATTACTATAATCACTTTCTTAAATTTTTTTGTCAACTAATATGTCAACTTCGTATTTCCTAAATTCCAAGTCTAGGGTTAAGTCTTAATTCCTCAAAATAACATAATTCTAGTGCATTTTATTTAATACAACACCCAATATTTAGTTACCTAACCCATCATATTGTATAAATCACGCTACCCATGAGCATCTTTCAAATTGCAATTTATTTTCATACATGGAAAAAAGAAGCATTACATATATTAATTAACACACATATATCAACCCAACACCTGCTCTACCCATCGCTACAACTTCACAAGACTACTAATCTCAACCCCATCCTTGAATTAATTTCCCATCATTAGCAGTACAGATTACAAATAGAATTTAGGAAAATTCCATTCTCTAATAACAATTTAGTAATATTAGAATTTCCAAGCACTTGGTTACAAAACCAAACCGTGAACACATTTCTATTTAATATAATGAACTCAAATTGATTAACACTTCTACTTTGTTCTCCAAAAACCTCCCCCACTAACCTATGAATAATAATTCACACCTCTATCCCTACTCTTGCACTACATAATTTCCTTACATCACCAATCAGAAAACTAATCACAATTCAATCACCTACATATAATACGTGTAACTAGAAAAAAGTGAAGAGAATTCTCACCTGAAGTCGCCCGTAATTTTCCTTCGTTCAACACCACTTTCCACTTTCCGTTATTCCCCTCTTCTCCTCTTTTCTTTTATTCTACAGATTATTTATTACCCTAATTATTATATGACTAATTATAAAAGTGTGAAAGCGACCCACTATTAATTTTAAATGTTATCTTCTTTAAGCACCAACTAGATTAATTATTAAAACTACCCACTAATTTCATAATTGTCTTTACGAATAGTCCAAAATACCCATTTAAAATCTATGAGAAAGTATTTCATAAAATAAAAAGCTCTAGTACTCAAAACGACCAAATGAGTCATTACACGGAGTATACACATACACTCACACACACATACACACACTCTTCAATTTGAATTACCTATTGTTATATATAATATATGCTTTGTTTTGATTCTTGATATCGGCAGAGGAGGGGATAGTAAGCAATTTGGCGAGGTTTGTGTTGATCGTCTGGTTCCTAGTAGTACTCATATTGACTTCAAGCTATACAAAAAGTCTTACATCAATGTTAACAGTTGAAAAACCCCAGCCAACTGTTAAAGATGTAAAAGAACTTCTAAAGAGCAAGGACTATGCGGGCTACCAACCAGGTTCTTTTGTAGTAGGACTATTAAGAAAAATGAACTTTGATGAGGAAAGGCTTAAGGCATATAACACTCCAGATGAATGCGTTGATTTACTCGCTAAAGGAAGTTCAAATGGTGGTATTGCTGCTGTTTTCGATGAGATTCCTTATGTGAAGCTTTTCCTTGCAAATTATTGCTTGAAATTTACCACGATTGGACCTACGTATAAGACTGATGGCTTTGGATTTGTAAGTAACTCTTCTTTATTCTCGATATTCTTTCCTTTTTTTAGTACAAGAATCACAAGCAGAGGCAAATTTAAATGTCAATGTATAGTACTCCTCATATATATATATATATATACTAGTTTTTCGACACGTGCGTTGCACGTGATTATCAATTTAGAAAATTTAAGCAAAGATTTGAATTATAAGCTTTGCACAAAAGATATTTAGAAACATGTTTCTACATCACAAGAGAAATTGTTAATAAAAACAAATAAATTTAGACTACAATAAAAACTAAACTAATACAAAGTTCAACTGGCATTATTACAAATTATATAAACCTTTCTTCATCGAAAATAATTAAATATTAAGAAATAGTAAATCAATAGAACAAAAGGGTAATGTTTATATACTAATAATTATTTTGAAGCAAACAACCTGACAATCTAAATCACATAAGTAACATTGATAAATAAAGTCATTCTTTTGTCTTGAGCAGCAAAAAACAAATCATTCTCTAACTCTTGAGAAGTTCAATAATTTTTAAAAAAGATATTAAGAAGCATATAGCTACATCACAAAAGAAATTGTTAACAAAAACAAATGATTTTGACTACATCATGTTAACTTCATATATTGGAACATTACATACTATTGTATATACTAAGCAAAAAAATAATTATTATATCATCAGAATTATTTTCCTCTAGTACTCGAGGTTAATGAATATTTGTTCTTACGATAGAACAATTTACTTCATCAGAATAGTGGTACCTCATATTCCGCTAAACTTCAAACTCACTCAACGACAATAAAATCACAACAAAGTGTAGCATGAACAAACATTTTTTGTGTCTTATCCAAAAAGTCATGACCTTTACAAGAAGTCACAACCCTTTGGAAAAGTCACAACCATTTGGAAAAGACACAACTTATCTAAAAAGTCACAACCTAAGTTAGGGATATATGAATTTATACTACAATAAAAATTGACCTAATAAAAACACCAACTGGCGTTATTATAAGTAAGATGGACTTTTATTTCGTTAAAAATACTAAAATATTAAGAAATAGTAAATCGATAAAACAAAAAAAACAATGTTTATATAGTAATAACTATTTTGAAGCAAACTCGTGACAATCTAAATCACATAAGTAGCATTGATAAATAAAGTCATTCTCTTGTCTTGGGCACCAGAAAAGCAAATCGTGACAATTCTCTAATTCTTGAGAGGTTGAATAATTTTGAAAAAAGATATTCAGAAGCATATATCTACATCAAAAGAGAAATTGTTAACAAAAGTAAACGAATTTAGACTACAATAAAAATTAAACTAATAAAAACTTCAACTCGCATTATTACAAGTCATATAAAGTTTTCTTCGTCGAAAATACTTAAATATTAAGAAATAGTAATTCAATAATATAAAAAGGGAAATGTTTATATAGTAATAATTATTTTGAAGCAAACAACCTAACAATCTAAATCACATAAGTAGCATTAATAAATAAAGTCATTCTTTTGTCTTGAGCATCAAAAAACAAATCGTGACTATTCTCTAAATCTTGCGAAGTTTAATAATTTTTAATAAAGATTGTTGCTACTCAAAATACACGCAAGTGTACGTGGTCGCACAAGTAGTATAGATTATTCAAGAAACGAGTTATCGTTCCCAAGGGACTTATGATCAACTTATATTCACTCACTTCTACAACTAAAAATAACCAAGTAACCTTTTTAAGAGTTGTTGATTTAGTTAAGTATCTACTAATAATTATGCACTAAATGAAAGTAACTAATTGTGAACAACTTTGATATAATATGGTTCAAGCAAGTTTTAAAAACAATTCCAGGGTTGCAGCATGCATTGAATATCATGCATCATATCATCGGCTTAGAATTCACTTCAGTTGTCAAATTACTGGTTTATAGGGTTGATAGTATGGTCCGGATGGTTCGCCTCTCACTGCCTACCCCAGTTAGCCATCTAACTACATCGTTGAGCGGGGATAAATAAACTAACTGGCGAGCATGTATATTTCATCCTATTTCGTAACCAAGCAAGGTGTTCGTCTGGGCGTCACTCCTGAACACTAATCACCTCAATTTAATGGGTGGACCGAGCTCTTTATATTCTCTGGTCTATCTAATCCCTCCTCGTTCAATTTTAAGATTAGACACTAGATTTATTTTATGGTGCGCAAGAATAAAATAGTAATACAAGAATATATAAGTAATTTGGATTGACAACCGAAAATCAATTCTTAAAGACTCAAACATTCAACACATAATTCATAGCTACAACCCCAAAACTAAGGCGTTAGCTACTCATGCTATTAGAAAACAAGAAAATACTATAGTTCATGCAATTTCTGGAAAATAGAAGAGTTAAAGGATCAAAACCTATTACAAGCTTGAATTCTTGCCCTTGCACACTAAATCAAAAGTACAACCACTTTTTATGGAGCCCTAAGGATCTATTTATACTAGTAGGAAAAGTTGGTAACCAATCCCACTCAAATTAGAAATCCTATCTAATGTTAAAAACTTGAAAAAGTCGGAGAACAGGTGGCGTGTCGCGCCCCTTATCGCGCCTTAAGGTTTCTTCTCTCATTTAGCTCCTGGCGCGCCGCGCCAAACAGAGCGCCTGGGCAATGCCTCTGAGGTTTCCCTTCTGCCGCGTCGCGCCTCTCAGTACGCCTCAACAGGCTCTCTGAAGTACCATCAGTGGCGCGCCGCGCCAACCAATGCGCCATCCACTGGTGATTTTTGCATTAGCCATTTTCCTTCATCTCTTTGCTCCTTCTTCCATCTTCTTAATTCATATTCCATCAATATTTCCTGAAACAACTAATCACATGTGTAAGTATGCAATCATCACAAGTTAAACTAGAATTCAAGCTAATAAATCAAGATTGTCATCAAACATCATCACTTCGTAGGCCAATTTCGACTACTCAGGTATATAAATATGCCTAAGATCATCACCCCACACTTAGAGTTTTGTTTGTCCTCAAACAATCTTTAAACTATGGACTCTTTTTCATAATCCTTGGCTTTATCAACCCACCTCAAAACCAACCAAACATATTTAATCATGATCTTGTAGTTCACATTGGATGCAACAATTCACAACATTTATACCAAGTACCCTCATGCTCAAAGAATGACTTTTTTGTCACTTTTCCGGGGTAATGCAAATTCATACCACACATCAATTAGATAATCCTACACAAGCCATGAATGCCCTCACTTGTTTATGCCTAATTAACCCTTTCACTCAAGCACTTTCAACATCAATAAGGCCTATCTTTCTAACAAACACTCCCTCTCACAAAAGAAATTCTTACTTTCCTCAACATACCATAAGCTTGCCCATAGTGTATTCTTACTTTCACATTATATTTCTCAAGGAATCAAGAGGACTTTCATTTGGTTGTAATGTCGGCTTAAGGTAAGTGAGGGAATATTTTAGACATCATTTCAGTGACTACACCTCCCTAATGCACATGTCATTATATTGCCAACAATTTTCTTTATAGCTCTTCTTTCCTCCTAGTATATACTTCATGACTATTTACTCTTTTTGTTGCTCCATATTTGCCCTTTATTTCTTTCTTTATT
>JAJOOJ010013634.1:0-10846 GCA_029582625.1 Solanum boliviense | reverse complement strand
TTTTTTTTTCTAGATCTTTACCTCTTAAGTCTTGATTTCTTGATTTTCCACTTGTTGTTACTCATTGCCCTGCCATGTCCAAACTATATCTTTTAATGAAGGCTTTAATCCTTGATCACAAAAGTTCCTGTATTCTGCAGTATCTCCGGATTTTTTTGTCACTTGTACAACATGGAAAGCTGGAGTAATCTCAAATATCTCTGCATCAATTGCTAATTGCCCTTTTCTCCCTTCTTTGCTTCCTTGCATTTTCACCGTCCCGTCCTTTTTCTTCACATGTTGAAGACATAATATAGTAAATAAAGTAAATAAAGTTTGTTCATTCTATAATACTAAACTTTTAGCTAAGATGGTCATAAGCTAAATGTGATCAGATTAAACTTTTAGATGAGATGAACCTACAGGCAAAGTCACATATAGGCTCAAGGGTGGTCAGATGAACATCTTTCACCGATATTATACTATGTATGGGTCATACGTACCATAAAACTACCCATTGAAGCTACTTCCTCTAGCCTCGAGACAATAGTGGATGCAGACTTTTGTGTTATGAATCTGGCATCCGACCTATGACTCTTATCTTTTTCGAACAAGCTAGAGAGATCAAAACCAGGAGAAAGAGAAATGATATCGAAAGCATTCAAACAAGTAGGCTTCATTATTGTTGATGAACTCTGTTCTTTGTGTCTTGAAGAACACTCTGCATCCGAATCATCCACAATATCAAAAACACTACGAGGTGAATCATCGTCGTGTTCTTGATCCAAAACTAGTGGTTTATCAATTTGTCTGAATCCTTTCTTGAACCAATTATTGTCCATTAGCTTAGCTAATGTGATTCTTGAAAATGGATTTGGATCAAGAATTCTTGAAAGTAGTTTTTTCACTTCATATGGAAAATATTCAGGGCATTTAAATATCCCTTTACTAATTTTCTTACACATTTCCATTAAATTTGTGTCATGAAATGGAAGATAACCAGCTAACAATACAAACAAAATCACCCCACACGACCAAATATCCGCCTTTTCGCTATCATATCCTCTCTTATTTATGACCTCTGGCGCGACATATGCTGGAGTTCCACACATCGTGTGGAAGAGTCCATCTTGTCTTTTCGTATCGAAAAGACAACTCAACCCAAAATTAGAAACCTTTAGGTTTCCAGTTTCATCCGGGAGTATGTTTTTAGGTTTCAAGTCCTTATGATATACCCCTCGACTATGACAGAAATCAGCAGACGCGATTAATTGGTGAAAGTATTTTCGCGTTGCTGATTCCCTAAGCCTCCCTTTATCAACCTTATTGAAGAATTCACCACCTCTAACATATTCCATTGCAAAATAAATTTTTGTTTTGCTAGCCATTTCTTCATAAAGTTCAATAACATTTGGATGTCTAATTAATCTCATAACATAAATTTCACGTTTGATTTGGTCAATTAGGCCAACTTTCATGACTTTTTCTTCGTCAATTACCTTAACAGCTACATATTGTCCTGTTTTTAGGTTCCTTGCATGATATACTTTGGTAAATGTACCTTGGCCTAACAATTTACCAATCTCATATTTATGCATCAAAATTGTCCCTTTGTTCTCCGCTTTCGCGCTCTTCGTGCTCATCATCCTGCAAGAGGATAGTTGAGCATCCAAGTGCGCGAAGAAATTGAAATTATTGGCGAATCATCGTGTATTTGCCTAGTGATTTCCCCTGGCTAATCATAGGGGAAAATTAGTCAGGGTTAGAGGAGGTGTGTTTGTGTTGGGAGAAATTAAATCCAATGGAATGGAGAAAAATATATGGAATTTAAAGAATTGGTAAGTTGTGTATAAATTGGTTATTTTTGAAAACTAAAGAAAGATGGTTAAATTATGATATCAAGATTTTGAGTAGTTACTATATAACTAACAAATAAAAATAGAAAACGCCTATATATATTTGTACTTATATCCCATCCAGTCCGTTTTATATGACACTATTTTCGTTTAGAAAGTTGAATAATTCTTTCATATGTTCTTATTACAAGTATTTAAAACTATGTATAAGAAGTTGCTCCATTTGTTTCGATTTATATAGTGATATTTGATTGAGCACGTAGTTTCAGTCTTTCAGAAGAAAAATATAAACTTTTGAAACTAATAATCTTACATCATGTCATGACATTTCGATAGCTATAAAAACATGTGTCACTAATTAAGGGACCATTTCTTGATTAGTGCATGTCATTCCTTTGTGCAACATTTATATTCACTGTAAAAAAAGAAGAAGTGGAAATTGGTATTATCTCTTTGATAGAGGTGAATGTAGAATTTATGAATTCTGAGCTCTAAAGAAAGCAGTGTATTGAATAAGTGAATTTCTAACACAAAGACAATTTTGAGTAAAACTATTAAATTTTGTTGAATCCGTATGTAATTAGAATTCTAGTTTTTCCCCTGCCTAAACAAAAACAAATAACTCCACCTCTCTTTAAATTTTTTCAATTCAAATTGCATACTAGTTCAAAAGTTTTTCTTACTTTTTTAAAAATTTCATATCTGATCAAATTCAAACTAAAACACATAAAATAAAATAAAGCGGATGGAGATGGAGTAATAAGAAGAAGAGAAGAAATAAACCAAAGATTTGGCATATGTACAACAAATTCAAACATGCATAATAATAACATAATGTATTCTATAGAGTTAATGATCAAACATATATTTAAATTATCTTCATCTTCTTCTTTTTTCGAGTTTCACATTCTAACAATTAATTAGTTTTTTTTTTTTTTTTGCTACATGAATTACACTATCGATGTATTAAAACACACCTCAAAACTGCTTCAACTAATCATCAAATGTTCTCTTGTCCTAACTGAACTATCACCATCTGCTTAACTAAAGATGTGTTTTAATACCTAGATCGTGATAGTTCATATAGAAAAAAGAAAGCCGCTGACAACTAAAATATGAAACTGGAAAAAAAAGATAGATTTTGATCACTATCATATATAATAACAACACTAATAATCCCATAGCATATTTATCTCTAGCTTATTAATTACTATTATGTTCTTGTTCCTTCTTCTTTGATATAATAACAACACTAATAATCCCATAGCATATTTATCTCTAGCTTATTAATTACTATTATGTTCTTGTTCCCTCTTCTCTCCCCATTGTTGCAAACATAGCCTTATTCTTTTTGTTGCTGCTAAGTATTCCACACCTTGAATTGGTGTCAATATGTAATGACCCTCTTGGTCATTTCTGTGTCTTGCCTTCTATGTGTCGTTTAGAGCGTTCCTGTAATGAACCCAAGTCATTTATGACTTGCTGGGACTGACAATTCAGTCACCTGGTCGATAGTTTGGTCTTGGTGCGAGTTTTTTGTGTTTTGGAGCTTATAAACCTTGAACGATCCTTTTCGATCAAAAGTTCAAGAAGACGACCTCAGAATAGAATTTTGACGGTTCCATCAGCTCCGGAATGGCCAAATTAGGCTAGTAGCATAGTTGGAATGAGTATCGAGGCCTTCGATGTGAGTTTGGATCATTAGGCGTTTTAGCCTTTGAAATTTGACATAAGGTTGACTTTGGTCAACATTCTTGGAAAACACACTCAGATGAAAATTCTGACAGCGCGGTTAGCTCCGAAATGTCAAGTTTGGTCTAGATTGACCCTTCTTTTGTGTCTGGAGGTTTTCGATATCTTTCCGAGCCCTTTTGTGGGTTTTGACTTAAAATGGCTTTTGGAAGTGGGACCCACTTTTTATCGAAATGACCTCTGATGGAAATTTCGACTAAGCTGTTGAGTCTGGAATATCGAATTTGGTATGATTGCATATCTTGTTTGCGTACACGGGGTTCCGAACGAGTTCAGAGCACTCCGTCGGTGTTTTAGAATTTTGGAAAAAAAAATTGCAGCAATCTGCTATATATTGCAGATATACCAGCAACATTTCCAAACTTCAAACTCTCATAACTCTCTCATCTGTCAATCGATTTGGGCGATTCAAAAGGCAAAGTTGTGAGATTTTTCGAGGACAACACGTTTGTGAGCTTCGATAGTAATTTGGGGTCCCCGTTTGACGTAATTTTCATAAAATACCTGCTGCCACACCCTTTTTGTGAACTTGATTTTGGGAATTTTTGAAACTTGATATTTCAGTCATTTTAGATCCGATTTCGGTGATTCTTGGGGCTATCTTGAGTGGTTTTTCAAGGAGAACGCATTGGCGTGGTTAGATTTCGTATTTAACTTTTTGTTGGAAGTAAAAAGTTGTGTTTTAGGTGCTATCTTAGCTCATTTCTAGCTCAATTTTTTGGAAAAATTTAGAAGGTGATTTCGTGTTCATTTTAGGTGCGAATTTGGTGATTCAAAAGCCTAGATCGTGGGGTTTTTCATGAGGATCATCATGGTGTGATTGGTTTCAGAATCTGGACCCTCGTTTCTGATATTTTCTTGTAAATAGTTGCTGCTATTGTTGTTCCGTTTTAGTGTAATTTGGGTTTTGGTTGCATGTTGATAGTGTGTTGTTCCCGAGCCCCAAATTGTGTCCCATTTTGGGATATGAGCTGGGGGGGAACTGGTTAGGACCCACTTTTGGGGTTAATTCTAGAATTTCCAGTGTGGGTCCCACGATTCCCGTTTTAACTCCAAAATTGACCCGTATCCGTTTGTTGTGATTTTGGTGTCTAAACGACCGTATTAACATTGTGACTCTATTTTTTATAGCGGGCCAGCGTTTCGAGATCGTTCGAAAAAGGAAAGCTCCGGAGAAGTGATTTTGGAGCGCGTGTGATCGGCCTACAGGTAGGCTACGGTTTCCCTCTATTAGATTTAGCTCGAGAATGTGAATGCACGTTAATTAGTTGGGATTTGGGTTGGGTAGTTATTGAATCTTGCATAGGTGTTAAGAAATCATGTTTTCGGCCTATTTCGGGAATTATTGGGTAACTGTGAGCATGCTTTGTGTTATTAATGGACCCTCCTCGCTATGTGGAGTGCTTTCATGCTTAATTCTTGTATATTTGAAGCATTTGGGTCTTAGTTTAGGTTTGACTAGGGATTGCCTTAGAAATACATGATTCAGATCCGATAGGTCATAGTTTTGCCCCGACGTCGCCCGGCAAACTTAGATCCCTGTAGACTGGTGTAGCAGACTTGAGTCTGATAGATTGGGCCTTAGCTAGGCGATACGCTTGCTCCAACTTTAGTTATCCTTATATTCCCCGATGTTACGGCTTCATGAGTTACGTCGGCGACACTAATTCTACTTCGCAATTTGAATTTGGTTTTCGATTTAGTTCCAAGGACTTACATTGATTGGCTATGCGTGGACGGTGTTTCATAGACATTTATGAGTATGGATCGATTGGGACTCGTTCAGCAACTACATTGGCACCTTTATAGAGCATCCGGATTAAGGTTCGGCCTCTATTGCCCAGATACTTATATAGAGCATCCGGTTTAAGGTCTGGCCTCTATTGCCCAGATACTTATATAGAGCATCCGATTAAAGTTTCGGCCTCAGATACTTGATACTTGTGATTGGTTACTTGGGTACTTCTGGTGAGCATCCGGTTCGAGGTCCGGCCTCCGTATTGTCAGATTCTACTAATCAGGGTTGAGGTTCTAGTTCGATGTTCTTCGTTCTTGGGGTTCTTATATGCAATTCTCTTTAGTTACAATTATTATGTGTACTCGTCGGGCTTATGGGGGTCCGTTCGGGTGTTTTATTTAACTTGCGCACGAGTGTACCTTCTGGGCTTATGGGGGTCCAATTAGGTGTAGTTAGCTTATAGATTACTTTAGTTAGTTATTTGTATACTCGTGTGCATTCCTTTGTTAGTTATATTTTTGTTCTTGACCTCGATTTGTGTATTCCTTCTTTTCATACTGCCTTTACTTTTCAAGTTCAGTCGGCCTATGATGCCTACTGGGTACTTGTTGTTTTGGTACTCATGCTACGCTCTACATCTGTTTCTTGATGCAGGTCCGGGCACTAGTAGCCAACGTTGATCGAGCTTGGAGCAGACTGATCCGGAGACGGGAGTGAGCACACGGCGTCTTGTACTATTTCAGTCTCTATCTGTATATATAGACTTGTCTTTTTCCTTTCGAGACAATCCAGTCTCTGTCGTCCACTTTTGGGACTTGTACTCATTTTGTTAGTAGCTCTGTACTAGTGACTTCCAGGTTCTGGGAGGGATCTTTATTTGTATATATGTTTTTGGTTTACCTCCGCTTGTTTATATTGTTATTTGCCTACTCTTGTTTAGTTTTTACCCTCAGACCCATTACTTGTTATTCCGGGTTACGAGTTGGCTTACCTACTGGCGGGTTATAATAGGTGCCATCATGACTTGAGAAATCGGGTCGTGACACAATATGCCCAATATCTCCTTTAGTGTCTTCATCCTCAACTCATCAACTTCTTCTAGTAAATTTGACATGTCCTCACCATGTTTATTTAAGGGCTCAATTTCATTCTCACCTGTTGCAAACATAATTAAGTAAATAAAAACTATTTTCTAAAATAAATAATTTAATTTTTTAAATAGTTATAACTCGTTTGGATCATATGGTTATTCGATATTGTTTCATAATATGTTATTATATTGTATTATATTATTTTGATGAATATAACTTCTTGATAGATTATATTATTTTTTATTGTTTCATAATCTCATGCACCAACAATTTGAAGACTTAGCTTTTAGTATTACAAAGAAAAGGTAAAATATGAGATAAAAGTATTATCGTTTATAAAAAGGATAAAAATTGAAATATGTTTATAAAATAACAAAGACAGGGAAAACAAGTAACGATGTGATCATATACGCTTATAATAACATTATAATATTCATTTTGTCGTTTTTGTCATACTTTTTTAGTTTATTCCTAAAAGAATGGCATACTCCCTGATCTAGTCCACTTTACTTATCATGATTATATAATTTTTCCAAAATACTTGTCATTTTAAAAAATAAAAAATAGAATTAATTATTTGTCTCCACCCCTCTACATTCTTCTAATAAATATAAATATAAATGTACATATGGACAGAGATTAATATGATTTTTTTTTTAAAAAAGTAATATTAAATTAAAATTAAAAAAAATCCTAAACTTCATGTTCAATTAAACATCGATAAGTAAATTAATACGTCACGTACCTCGTTCAGTATCGTAAATTCTGGCCGCCATAGCAAACGGTTGATCAACAACATCTTCTTGCAAGCTAGCTAACCTTGAAGAAAATCTTCTCTCTTCTAAAATAATCTGTCTTTGTAACTTATCAATCATGGTAATTTGCTTACCAGAAAGCTGACCAAAGTCTCCAATTTTCATACCCTGTGTGTATGTCGATAAAATTAGTTCATAAAAATATAATTGATGTCTAACTCGATTATATTTGGACAGGATAACGATCCTTCCCTTTATCAACTCAATCTATTTTAACTCGAGTCATCTAAAAGTTTGTTATATAGACCACATTGACAAATGACAATCTTAATTAAAGTATTTAAAACAAGACTTCTTTTTCTTTCATAAGGCAAAACCCGTGGTCGTTATCCTTTTAAGTCCACATGCACCAAATAAATCTGCTCATGTGCAATGAACTACAAATCGTAGGAGCTGTAAACCGCATAAGGTCGGTTGCAACGAACTCATATAAACCATAATAAACAACCTCAGTGTGACGAGATCGACTGAGAAGGTATTTGTCACGCCCCGAGCCTACACCCTAGACGTGGCTGGCACTCGAAGACCATTACTGGCCCCCAAGCGAACCCTTGGCCTGGCCTTCTTAACTCAGCAGAAAACTCAATGCAATGCAAGGTTTTAAAACAACCTGACTGAAATAAAATCTGGCCAAAAAGGCATCTCGAGTCTCAAAATAGAATATTTACATATATACATAGATGAGAGACTCCAAACGAACTGACTGTCATCTATGAAGTCTCTATAATAATGAGATGGATGTTGGGACAGACCCCGCAACACCCTAATAAAACAAAACTGAGAGAACAACACAATCGAGTCCTCCGAAACACAAAGAGGCTCACCACTGACTCTGATGTACTCAACTGGATCAACGGCGAACCGGATGCTGGCCCTGGGTACCTGTATCTGCATCATCATAAGATGCAGGCCAACTGGCATCAGTACATTGAATGTACGAGTATGCGAGCTAAAAAGCTAAACCACAACTCAAGCTTGAAAGGAGTACAAAGGAACTCTTACCTTGACTCTGTTTAACTCTTGAATAACTGAACTCAATATATAAAGCAATACGATACATGCAATATATAAAGCTTGTAAAACATTGTAAACAACTTAGCTTGTTAAAGATAAAACAATAACAACTCAACTTTACTTATATAAAAGTAATATAACTTTAGTGGGAAACTCTTTCAACTGATAATCACCACTATGAGCCCTAGTGGTGATACAACGTTTTACCTCACGTTGCCCAAGGACCATCCTATACCTTGTCGTGATATAGGAAGCTAACTGTACTAAGTGGATCCACTAGCTTAATCTTACGGGTTCATCTAAAAAGTATGACCCGTTAACTCCCATGTTAGCGCATGGTTCTTATGGAGAGTTGAGTTTATAGGAACTCGTGTCTCCAATTCGGTGCGCAAGACTACTCCCAAAAATACTTAGCTCAGAAGTGTTTTAAACACATCTTTCTTTATTTGAGATAATTACTCAAAACTTTGCCCGAAGGCTCACTTTTAAGTCCACACGCACCAAATAAATCTGCTCATGTGCAATGAACTACAAATCATAGGAGCTGTAAACCGCATAAGATCGGTTGCGACGAACTCATATAAACCACAATAAACAAGTTCAGTGTGACGAGCTCGACTGAGAAGGTAATGATGGAAAAAATTTATACATTCCTTATTTTATACATTAGGTAAAATCATAATAAAATTTATAAAATAATTTAAAAAATTATAAAATAACAATCAACAAAATTATGTGTAAAAGTTGAACGGATTGAACTATAATCTATTGTCTAGATCATTTATTTATTCTAAGCTCATTTCATCTTAAAAAACTTTTGACGGATCAAACAGTTCGTTAATATATTCAAATTTAACCCAATCTGCTTATTTAACATCCTACCTGTAGATATTCCGCGATATGAGACTCGATTTCGATTCCGCATAGCGCATAAATCAGCCGTATAAACGAAGACGGCCTACACCCGCCTATCCACAGGACCGAATTTTCCAAAGGGGTGCACCAAGTGGGGGCGAAGAACGGAGATACGTCAACTCTCGCGAGTCGACTATGGCCATTCGCGTATTCTTGGAAGTTGTTCACCATTTTCCTTAGCAACTCATTCAATTCGTCATCGTTTAGCTCATTTTTTCGAGCACGAACGATGTAGTTTTGAAGCTCTTTTAGTTCTTCTTGTTGATTGTTCATCCATGAATTGTATAAATTTTCTTCATTTTTCCTATCAGAGCTTGAATTTACCATTTTTGTTTTTTTAAGAAACTCACTAGCAATATTATGAATTGAAAATTTTTGATGTATTTTTTTTTAAATATGGTGTGAATTAAATAAGTTTTTTTTTTTTTGAGATGCACCAAAAGTCTTGTACATTTGTTAGTAGGTATATTTTTTGGACATTTCGTGATTTAGGGAATGCAATGTGACGTAGTTTTGTACTAATCTGTAGCCTATTTCATGTTCACGCAAAATCGAGATTAAGGAACGCATCTCAGAGATATGACATAGACAAATATTAATAGTTATTTTTATGGCTCATGAATTTGAATTAATTCAATTAGTGGTTTATAAAGTTAGTTATTAAAACAAGTTATGGATTTAATGAAAAAATCACACTTCATAAACTTTCAATGTTAGACACCACCTCTCACTCTACAAGAATATTTGATGGATTTAAATTCAAAGACTAATTGCTAAATTTTCTATTCAAATTATTATAAATGAACATGAATGTGTTTGGTGCGAAGGCGTTCTCAGGAGTGGGACTGCCATTGCAGTTAAAGTGTTCAATCTGCAACTGGAAGCAGCATTCAAGAGTTTCGATACAGAATGTGAAGTTTTGCACAGCCTTTGCCATAGGAATCTTGTGAAAGTCATCACCAGTTATTCCAACCTTGATTTTAAGGCTTTAGTGCTCGAGTATATGCCTAATGGAAGTCTTGACAAGTAATTGTATTCGCACAACTACTTCCTAGACATCAGGCAGAGACTAAGCATTATGATAGATGTAGCATGCACGTTGGAATATCTCCATCATGGGTGCTCGTTACCCGTGATTCACTGTGATCTGAAGCCCAGAAACGTCTTGCTGGACGAAGATGTTTTTCCCCACCCAAGCGACTTTGGTATTTCAAAACTGCTTGGTGAAGATGAGACTGATTTATACACTAAAACCTTAGCAACACTTGATTATATAGCACTGGGTACGTCTCTTTGTTTTTGCTAATTTGAACTATAACATCCGACAATTTAAAATGAACATGAAGAAGCTTGAAATTGGAAGTAGTCACTTTTGTAAAAAGTTCAGAATCTGGAAATTTGGCTAAGTGTGGAAATCAGTGAGTATTTGGCCAACTTTGAGCAGTCATAACTCCTAGCTCAGGATGATCCAGGAGTAGTTCCAGTTATTTTTGGAAAGCCCTTGGAACGATCTTTCCAACGCCATCGAGTTTGCTCGATTCCGAGTTCGTATGAGCGAGTTATGCCCTTTGAAAGTTGGGCAGTTGGCAGGGAGTCCGTCCGAAAATTTAAGGGCATTTCGGTCTTTTCACAAATCTTTTCTTTTGAGGTTATATTGTTGTGTTAGGCTGTTTGTGGATCATTTTT